>JANSVK010000037.1:0-243331 GCA_030068005.1 Cladophialophora exuberans
GGGCTGTATTTCCTGCTCCCCCGCCTCTTTCAGTACATCGAGTTTCAACCGTCAACATTCCGGTGGGTGCTCCTCCACCACCGCCTCCCCTCCCAGCAGCAGTTACCGCTATTGGGGGTAAGCATAGCGGCAACGCCCGCGCTGGCAGCGCCCATCTTAGCAATGTGGCTGCGAAGCACGAATCAAAGGCCGCGTCGAAACAGGTCTCGAAAGCGGCGCCGAAGGAAGCAGCGAAGGGAGCATCGAAGGGCGCTTCAAAAGCCGCTGGGACACAACCTGCAAGTAGAACTACCCACAACACAGTCAATTACATCTACCACTACAATCCTGTCTATCACTTCGGGTGACACCCCACGCGTCTCGAGCCCCCGTCTTTCCTCCCCTGCATGCCTGCCTTTCTCTTCCCTTCCTTGTCCTCCTTCAATCATCCTCCCTCGCCCAATATATCCCAACCCCAAACAAAAACAAAAACACGGAAACACATATCCCTTTCCTGCCTACCTTCCTCCTGCCTTATATTCTTCAAAAACTCTCACTAACAATTTTCTCCCCCGCGCCCACAACATACAGTGCAAGTCCAAGTCGCACAGCAAAGCCAAGTCCGGCGCTGCCAATGCTGGGAAGTGATCAAGAACGGGCTGCGAAAACGTCAGGATGGGGAGAAACGGGCTTGAGTCCCCCTCTTTCATCCCTTTGTCAATAGGGTCATCATGGGTCAAGGAAGGGGGAGATTGTGGCGCTTTCTACGAGGGCGGGCTGGGGTTTCGTGGATGTAGGTCTTAATTCGCCTTGGCTGATCAGTAGGCCCTGCTCGACTCACTCAGTTACCTACTTTACTGTGATGAGATTCGCGCGCTGCTCATGGAGTGGCTGCGCATGGGAGCGAGGGCTTTGGGACAGATAGTTTCATCATCTTGTTCGAATTCTCAGTTGCTCGACTTTGAGGTTGGAGGCATAGCACGGGGTAGCTTGACAGGAATACGACTTTTTGATCAGCAACATACAGATAGCGATATTTACTTGGGTCTCGAAACCTGGATTTTTTGAAACGTTTCTTGAATTTTTGTCTCTCATTTCGTGCTCATGGCCAGCAACAACAGCCTCGAAGGGGGCCACGAAAAACCACGTCTAGAAACTCCGGAGGCGTGGGTGGGCACCCTATCCGAGCACGACTTCTCTTTGAATGTCTGCCCACCATCATTCAACCATTCGCAGTTGAAGGTGTAGGGGTTTTTTGAAGGGTATTTGGTTTTTTGTCCTTGTCGCATTAACACACATTGATCCCTTCCTGTGTTCCAATGCCTTTGTTCATGATACCACTCTCCTTGTCGGTTTCCCGAACGTCATCCATCAAAGCCCATCTGCATACCAGTTCTCTTGTCATTCCATCACATGCCTGAACCGTCGACATTAAATCGTAGAAGAGGAGGATCGATAGTAGAAGTGGTTGAGAAGATGCAACGGAAGTCCTACAACGAAAGTAGTTGATGTTGATTGACCTAGTAGCCGAGTTCGGCCAACTTCTTGTTCGCACCGTGGCTGGCAGTCGATTTCTGTGCTTCGGAGAGTTGTCTTCGTTGAGCCTTCTTTCTCTCGTAGTATGCGGCACCCTTGACTTTTCTTCTCTCTTCGAGTCTGTTTACAAATTTGTTAGCCCACTGTCCACTCCGCATTCACAAATTTCCAGACCGTCTCGGTTCTGGTCGAAAAATTTTCAGAATGTATATGAAGACATACCTGGCAACCACATCTTGGTATTTCCAGCCAACTTCATGCGCCAGTCTTCCCACCGTGCAGTACTTTCGGCCGGGCTTTAATCTCAGAATCCTCAATGCCTGGGGGACAACCATGCGTTGCTTCTTGTCGTATGGAGGAGGAATGCCCTCGAACACCTTCAATCTGTCCATGGCAGCGGCGCCACGGGCGGTCTTGTGTGGGATCATGCCTCGAACGGTCTTGTAGAAGATGCGGGCGGGGGCGCGGAAGTGGAAAGGACCACCTCGTGTGGGATTGTAACGGGTGATTTTGCGGAGGTAGGCATGGTACTTGACTGTTCGTGGAGGAGCCTTGTGTTAGTACAGTGCTGACTTCTTTTCGAATTTCGGTAGAGGGTAGGTGAAAACGCACGCTTAGCACGGAAGAATTCGCCAGAGATGTTAAGGGCTTCGCATCTCACAACGACGATTTTCTGGCCGTTAAGGAGTTGCTTTGCGACTGTGCTGGCAAGACGACCGAGCAAGTGTCCCTTGCCGTCGATGACAACCTAAGCCAGAAGAGAATCATGTCAGTGTCCTGCACTTGTCTGCCACTTTCGGCGGCGCATGTTTCTGCGAGAGAGGACTTACGACGGGCTCGAAGGTCGACATCTTGCAATCAGATCACCTGCAGAGAGTCGATATGGGGGTTGTTCGCGAATTGGGCGAGGACGTTGGTTGCTGGATGAAATCGTCAAAGTCCTGAGAATCGAGTCAATTGTTCTGGCAGGTGCGCTTGGAGACGCTGTGTGCATGCCAAGGCCAATTTTCTTGGCAGCCGAGCCGAATTGAACATTGTGAAATTCAAAATTCAAAATCACGTGGGATGCTTGCTGCTTAGTCATTTGAGTGGGTCAAGGAAATGGCAAGGATGGCTCGATAGGTGGATGCGCGATGATCTTCAAGAATTTTTACGGCTTCAAGCACTCATCTCTCACCTCTGGACCAGGTGGTCGAGAAGGTTAACTTCGTACTTTCATGCGGACAAGATGCTGACAGAAAGCTTCATAGCAGCTATCGTAACTGCTAACAAAGCTATCGCGCATGCCAGCGCGGCGCTGAAAGACGTGGGCATTTTTGTCCAGGACTTCCAACCACAGAGCACGTTCCGCAATGGCTTCAAAAAGTCTTCAGCCCAACCGGGCTGTATGGCCATCAGTGACTCGCACGTGTTTGCAGCTCAGGCAGACAAAGCTGTGGTGAACGTGTACAGCAGAGCAAGAAATAACCAAGAAGCCACTGTGCCATTTCCCAAACGAATTCATAGTCTTGCTTACGTCCCAGGAGCGGAGATCTTGGTGTTGGGTATGGAAGAAGGGGATTTGAGTCTTTGGGAAGTGGCTACGGGAAGAGTCGTCAATTCCGCTGCATCTCATCTTCAAGCTGTGTCATGTCTTTGCATTACTCCCAAGAATGAGTATATCATTTCTGGCTCTGCTGACTCCAGCGTTCATATCTGGTCACTAGCACGGCTTATTTCCTTCGAGACACCATCAGATGGATATAGCAACGACGAGCCATCCAATGCCCCTATCAAGACATTCTCTGGACATTCGGCATCTATTTCTGCGCTGGCATGCGGCCATTCTCACAGCTCAACAAATTTTGCAGTGTCGGCATCGACCGACGGAACTTGCTATGTTTGGCACATCGAGAGCTGCCAGGTCCTACGAACACTGCTTGTACCATCCTTCCCCCTTTCAATAGTCCTTGACCCAGCGGATCGAAAGATTTATTTCGGATGTACCGACGGACGAATTCAATCTTGGGATATCTTTCAGCAATCGACAAAATCCAGTGCGCTATCTCCAAATCCTTCCAATTCTACACCGATACAATTACTCGCCGAGGACAGCTGGACAACTCCTTCGACTGACCTCGGAGCAGCAAATTGCTTGACCCTATCGTACGATGGAATGTCTCTACTGTCAGGACACTCCAACGGAAGCGTCAACCGCTGGGACGTCGCCAAACACCGTATCCTGAACGAGGTCACACACCTTGGCCAACCTGTCACGAACATCGCGATGCTCAAACCGGAGGGGTTTTCAAACCAGACGAGATCGCCCTACACAATTGCAAACGTCGTGAAGCCAAACCTCGGATTTACATCCTCAAAAGAGAACGGGTCCTGCGGCGTCCCCGCCAACTATAACCTGCACGTTGCGATCGCAAGCCCAGCATTCCCATCCGAGATCAACGACTTTGATCAGGCTCTCACCGGCGCTGGTATTCCACAATCCATGCTCGACGCAGCAGTCCATGCCCTGGCTCTCGGCAGCGCCACACCACAAGCCCAGTCCAACGCGGAAATCGCCAAGACCGCGAAACTCGAAGACGAAGTCGCGCAGCTCAAGCAACAGCTTGCCGCGTTACGCGGCGTCGAAGAACGACGCAAGGCCAGAAAGACCAGCAGGATGGAAAAGCGCGACGAGCTGGGCGTGAAGAAGCGAGAAGCGTACTTTGAGGCCAAGAAACAAGGCAAAGACGGAGACGCGGCGATGAAGAAGTGGGAAGAGAAGGAAGCTCAACTGGATCGAGAGAGTGAAGAAGAAGAGACGGGGGAGGGAGATGAAATGGATGTGGGTCGATGATGCTTGCGTCAATTGGACCAACACACCCTTGTTCGACAGTATGAAATTTCACAAATCTCTGCGATGATGAAACACCAAACGAATATCAGCCACACACCCAATACGTGCCTAGATATTGGCAGTCACGCCCGGGACTATCTTCTCCAGCGCAGTCTTGACTTCGTCCCACACCCTCTTCTGCGCCTCTTCGCCCTGTTTACTCCTGACAAACTTCGACAAGGCATCCTGAGCCACCCTCCCATCAGACATGTAGGCGCCGTGACTTTCAGTGCCGGCTGCCGCACCAGCAACAAGCGTGCGACTACCAACCTCGGTGCTTCTGGCGATGAAGAACTTGATGATTTCGAGGACGAAAGGCCCGTCGCGGCTCAGTTCCGAGTGGCACAAGCCCGGATTTAGGATGTTGAGGACGACGCCGGAAGATGCGAGTTGAGGTGCGATCTCGCGGACCACGAGGACCTCTAGTAATTTGGAGGTCGGGTAGCGTTCAGACATGTTTGCTGTCTTTTCGTCGTCGAGGGTCGCGAGGATCTTGCCCTGGGGAGCGTTCGATTCGGCAAATTTGCTCCACGCATGGACTTCGCTCGAGACGATGGTCAGGCGCGGGGAGGTGTTGTGTTGCGAGGCCGTGGCTTTGAGTTTCGGTATCATGAGAAGAGCCAGGAGAAATGTACTGATGACGTTGACGGTGATGGTGCGTTCGTGGCCCTCTGCCTGTGAGTACTTGGTGACGGCAATGCCTGCGTTCTCGAGCAGTACATCGAGTCTAGACAGCTGCGAGTCGGCGCGCTCTGCGAAGGCTTTGACCGAGTCGAAGGACGCAAGGTCGAGGGACCAGACTTCGATGACTGAAGAGCCGCATTTGGTGGTCTTTTCGATGTCCTGCTTAGCAGCTTCGCCTGCTTTGACGTTTCGCACAGCCAAAATCAATTTCGAGACGCCCAGGCGAGCAAGGTGGCGAGCGGCTTCTTTTCCGAGTCCTGTGTTGCTGCCCGTCACGATGGCGGTTTCACCGGCGAAGGAGCGGGTGGGATATTTTGGGCGAACGAAGAGTTGAGAATAAATAAACCCCATTTTGATGTGAGTGTTCGAGATGGGTCGACTTCACTGGATACAGTAGAGAGAGCGAGTGAAAAGACAACGAGACAGATATTCAGAGGAGGGCGAACTTTGTTATAAACTCAACTATTGCATGCAGAACCGTCCACCCCGGGTTCATACGGTTCTTTATATGCCATCTTCCAAGGCCCAATATCCCTTCGTCCCAAGCAAAAAGAGCTCCAAATTAAACCCGACTCAATCCGTGCACCGGCCAAGGCATTGAACCCTCAGGGGCATAAGGGTATTTTGCATGCCGACCACTTGGAGCATCAAAGAGATACCTGTTATCACAGCAACCTAGCACCAATTGATCTAATCTGGGAAAGTGGCTGAATGACTTGACGAAGAATCTGGAGCGCTATACCTTCTTCGGCGAAACTGCGCGATGCTCAGCGTCATGACTTGAACTTTGACACGAGCCAAAATCGCGTGCATGAAAACCCCCGGATTTAAAGACAGTCGTATTCGTAACCTCCGCCCCAAGGACTACGGCTCGGATTGCTCGTGTTTCGAGTTGCTTCCGGAGAACGTTGTGTAATTCATGCCTATGCTGGAAATTTTCGGATGTCGGAAGGAAAGTCTGCCCGGTCCGGTGTTACAGCGAGGTCGGTGTGACTGCACACGCCACGTTAAGCCAAGTAAACAAGTTTGAAGTGATTCCAAACCTCCCTGTTGTGACTGTCACAACTGTCGGTCATTTGTGAAACGTTTTGAATTATCATGCGGTATGAAATAGACATGGAACTTGACCTCATCTCCCCGTTCCTCACTCAGGTAGGCTGAGGTTTTCGCCTGTGCGAAAGCATCGTAGAAGTAATTGGAACCATTTTGAAAACATCACAAAAGGGGGGTTTTTTTGGGAAAATAAAAAGCCAAGATGGAAAAGATCAAGAGTGAAGAGGCAGAAGAGCCTTGAGATGCATTATCCCCGTCAGCCAGGGCTTGCCGCGGTCAGGGAAACTGGCCAAATCAAGTCTCGCCGTGCCTGTTACGGAAGAAAACTTGGATATCTTCGTGGCAACCGCGTTCCGAGGATGCCTTACTGGTGGAAGCTGCTGCAGATTATGGACTCGGCTCTATAAAGCTACAGGCACAGTAAGGGGCAGCAGGCGAAGGGCATGTCGATATTCTTCGCCGGCGCGGCTTCGAACGAAAGCAGATCATGCCTTTGCGGCACCGGCCTTGATCAGGATAATATCTCCATCCTCGACAACTGTATTTCATAAAATTAGTAATCTTTCAACCACAAGCCCAAGAATACAGCCAACAAACTCACCATAATCTTTGCCCTTGGTCATAACTTTTCCTGCCGCTCTGGTGGCAGGTTCATCACCGTATTCTCGTAGCGTCTCATAGTTGTAAACAATACACTGGATAAATGTCTTCTCGAAATCGGTATGGATCACACCTGCCGCCTGCGGAGCTTTGGTGCCCTTTCTTATTGTCCATTGCCTGACTTCATCTGTACCGGTGGTGAAGAAACTGGCCAGGTTCAGTGCTTGGCGCATCGTGATGATGACCTTGGGCAGAGCGGATTTTGTGTTGAGGGTCTTGCATTCTTCAGCAGCTTCTTCGTCCGACATAGCGGCCAGACGTTCTTCAAAGGACACTGACATGGGGATGATAGGCTCGTTTGGTGAATTTGTCTTGATCCATTCCATTACCTTGGGGAGATATTTGTTCTTTTGGCGAAGGTAGTCCTTTTCGGAAAGATTGATGAGGTAGACAACAGGTTTTGCCGAAAGCAGGAAGAGTGGGTTGATGACTTCGATCTGTGAGATACGAGTCAGCATTGCCGGGTTGTGGGATGGCGACGGAATATAAAATGCCAAAGGATTCATAGTTCAGGGTTGGACTTCCTCTCATAACAGCCTCTAACGTGAGATTTGGGTGAGGCTGCTGTCGACGAGCTGGGATTATGTCGAGCGTATAGCTCTTGTTCATCATGATAAAATGCAGAGGTATATGTGTATGCAACAAGAGTGAGTTCACGTACCTCTTTCGGACCCCACTCTCCTTTTCTCACATCTTTGCCGTCTTTCAGCATTTGTAGGATCTTTTCGACCGTAGCCTCCTCTTCCTTTAACTTCTTCATCTCAAGGCTCTGGCCACCTCGTCTCGTCTGCTTGGACAAATTCTCTTTGGCCTTCTCCACGAATTCAATGTCTTTTAAACGTAGCTCGTCTGCGATGATATCCAGGTCTCTCACTGGGTTGACATCGCCTTCGACGTGTGTGATCTCGGCATCGTCGAAGCAGCGTACCACCTGAAATATGGCATCAACTGCTCTGATGTGCGACAGAAAAGCATTGCCGAGACCAGCACCTGTCGAGGAGCCACGAGTGAGACCGGCAATATCATAGACCGTCAAATTGGCAGGAACTCGAGACTTGGGGTTGTAATGTTCACACAGCCAGTCGTAGCGGGCATCGGGCACGATGACTCTGGCTTCTTCGGGATCAATGGTCGCGTAGGGGAAGTTTGCAGGGTTTCCCAGGGAGCATTTTGTGATGGCTTGGAACAGAGTCGATTTGCCAACATTAGCCAGGCCGACCTAGAATAGTCGTGCGTCAGTTTTCGCGCACATTGAATTCTGAGCGACATCTGCCTACATACGATACCGCTCTTCAAGCTGTTGCCGGGCCTGCCTAGCAGGACCTTTTTCTCTTCGACAGCTTTCTTTGGAGGCATTTTCTTCTTTGCGTAGCCGCGTCTTTGTGAGGGGTAGAGGGAAGTAGATGTGAGAACTGCACGGAGAGGGGTTTGCGAGCAAGGCTCAAGTGCAGATCCGGCTGCAAGGATTGAAATTCGGAGGGGAGAAGTGAAAAAAGTGGTTGAATATAGGGGGGAAATTGTGGCGTCAAACAGGTGAAGCCGCTGGCTCGAGCTCAATGCGCTCGAGAGGTTGCGACGACTTTATTGACGGCAGGCAGTGAGGTTTTTCCTTGACTAAAGACTCACTCCGACTTTGAAGAGCCTGATTGATCCCCGACAACTTTTTTTCCCAATTGCAGGCGGGCACGCCAAGGGTCTCGCCGCCCTTCTCATGCCTGCCAATTGCCCCGCAGCTGTTAACGTTCTCCAATGAAACTGTTGGAAGAGCTGAAAGCGGCGTGATGAAATCTCTGCTTGAAGAGACACTTGCACGGACCTAGTGTTCCTCGCCTGCATTTTCTGCATGAGTTTCAACTCTAGGACATGTACTGGTAACAACTACAGAGTAACCGAAGCTCGCTTGAGGGATGCTCCGCGACCTTTGCAGATGTATCTCGATTCATGTCGGAAATTATGAAACAACTCGTGAAAGATGGGCAGGTAAGAAGTCAATTCAGTTTGGGCTGAAATATATACAAAGAAGTCGTCCTGCATCAGTTTGTCGTCTCCCCAGGGCGTTCATCAGTCCACCACTGCGTCGGCAATATTCTGAATAACCCTCGCACCGTCACACACACCACCATTCGGGGCTGGAACCCGGCAAAGTGGCTTTCCACGCTCTAGTATAGCATTGTCACATATCAAGTTTGGTGTCGCAATGCAGCTCAGTGTTCCTCCGCCTAAAAAGATTCGGACATTTCAGTGATTGTCAGAAGCACCAAGGATGAGCTAGAAGAGGAAGGATTCTCGGGGCGTTGCTTGGGTTTGGTGGGGACGTACAGTCTTCGCCGCCGGCCACACATCGTCCTTATGCGCCGTTCTCAGCGGTACAAGTGTCTTGCTTCAAAGAAGTATTTGGGGTGCAGCAGTCACCGACAGGGACAGGGCGGTTACCGTTCTGCGGTCCTCGGGCTACAACAGCGCCAGCGGAGACAGGCGAGATGGCTGTGAGCCCTAGAAGGGCAGTGAAGAGCGTAGCGGCAAACGAGCTTGTTTGGTTGAGATTTTGAGTTGGTTTTGTACTGTGTTGTCGTGATGTGATGTGGAAAGAGCAAAAGTTTCGACCAGCGAACCGAATCGAAAGTATACTGGATTGGGCTGTGGGAAATGTGTGAGCTCTGCTGAAGAGCCTAGCCCAAGAGATGAGGTCGCATGTTGAGCTTCTTATGCTCTACCAAGTCGTACCAGACCGTCCACAGCACGGCGGCTGCCTCCCTCGCCTGTAACAACCTGAGGCGAAGTAACGCCGAAACCAAAAGCATGGTATCGAAACGTGAAACCAAGAAAGTTGAGGCTAACTGGATATCTCACTTTTGTATACAAAAAGTTCAGGCATTACCTCATCTCAGTATCGGCCCCCTTGAGCACTGCATCCTGTGCATCCTTTGGATGGAATCAGAGCCAAAGTTGATGTTGTACAAAAGGTGGTACAATGCTGCCAAGGCGAGCGTGTCAGCGCCCCTTAAGTCCCAGCCCCTCGCAGCTTCAGGCTCCAGCGGCTCCCAAATTCACTCACTCCAGGTTCACCGACAAGCTATGATCTACACAACAAGTGCATACCCTGGGCTGCGAACAGCGTCGTCTGTGAGTGAGGAGGAAAATGCCGCCTTCCTGAAAGACATCCACGAACTCTACAATGCCGGGGTTCCATTTTTCACCAAAGAGCGTCTCCGAGAAGTGGCTCGGCAGCTCCAAGATTACGAACAGAACAAGAAGCAGACCGAGTACAAGATATTCGCCAAAGGAATTGATGGCAAGGAAGTCGAGTATTTGCTTGAAATCGGACGTCCATATCGGTTCGACGATGATGAGGATGAGGAATTTGTCTTGTACGAGCTGACCACGACAAGGCAAGTCAAAAGTCTAACTTGCGCAGGAAATCGCCATACATCATGTATATGCAGTTTGAGGCTCTCATCAAATACACTTATTCTACTTGTGTTGATCTCCTATACAGCAATATTCAAATTTACCATGAGATGGAGCGACGCCGCAAATCTAGCAAGGAACTTATCGACCCTGGTTCGACAGTGACTCCACAGGCTGCAGAGGGAGTATTTCGGAGCGTCCAAGAAAGTTGGGAGGGCAGTGAGACGTGCGAAAGATTGCGCTCTACCTTTCATGCATTAGCCGAAGCCTTGCCTCTGATCACGAAGATTGTCGCGTTTTCATTGTCTAGCTTTTCGCGCACATGCCAAGATGAAGTCTTTGAGGAATCGCCTTTGACACGGCGCCCAGCCTACCAGCACTGCATGCTACTCACTCTTCAAAGAATAATATCCAAAGGCGACTCTCAACCTGACGCCAGTTCTGTATCATGCTATGTACAAGACCCAATATACTCGGAAACTGACAAAACAGTTCTAAAGAATCACTCCATCACGGTTCTTGACGATCCCAACGGCTTTCTCAACGTCGATGAGTCAACTATCGTCATTTCGATCGCATCCAATGCGCCGATAAAGGAGATAGTTACAGACATTGCAAGACCAGCCGTCATAATTTGGGATAGACCACCGCAGGAAGGGGATCACCATTTCGGAATGTCGTTGTAAGCTCACAGAACTCTTTAGATTTAAAATCACCATGAGGGTTACTGATGGATATCCTGCAGAACGGATCCGACTTCAAAAAGGGTGGCGAACATGCTTCGTGACTATTACGACGAGCACCAGTTTCCGGCGGGCGGCGAAGATCATTTTGGGAACTTGCTTATTTATGTCAGGCGGGCTAAGTAGAGTACAGACTCAGAGTGGAAATGCGCCGCCGTCGCCTCTCATATCACTGCCAGCACTCCAAAGCCCCATGCCCTCAATTGGATCAACACTCCACCTAATGATCTGACCTCTACCGAACAACGACCTCCGCATGCCGTTCAGAACCTCGACTTGATGTCCTAGCTTTCGCAATCCCTCAACAGTGGCCTCGGGCATACCTTCCTCACAGTAAACCGTCCGATCCATCACGTTTCCGTTCTCTGGCATCCCAGCCCCGATGCAAACGCGCGGTGCATCTAATGCCTGTTGAGGATTCAGTCCACCGACGATCTGACCTAACAAAACTTGCACATGTCCCTGGGGCTGCATGAAACCACCCATGACGCCGAAGACGGAATGCAGAGAACCATCGTGCAGATTGGTAACCGCGGCAGGGATGATGGTATGGTACGGGCGTTTTCTGGGAGCGAGGACGTTGGGATGATCCTTGGCTAAGGAAAAGTTGGCGGCACGGTTCTGGAGGGTAAAGCCGCATCCCTCTGGTATTATGCAGGTTCCGAACCCACCATAGTTGCTGTTAATGAACGAGATGGCATTGCCGTCGCTATCTGAGACAGCGAAGTATACAGTGTCGCTACTCTGAAGCGCCGGGCTGCCGTGAGCGGGAATATCGCTCGCTTGGTCAGGATTGAAGAGTTTGGCGCGTTCAGCAAGGTAATCCTTTGATATCAAAGATGAGGTCGGCACGTCGACCTCGTTCGGATCCGTTACAAACCAATTGGCATCGGCGAAAGCGATGCGTAAAGCCTCCACGATGGCGTGAATGTACGTTGTGCTATTGAAATCGTCCGGTCCAAAAGTTGGGATCTTGCCTGCAGCCTCAAGCTCCTGGACGATTCCCAGCGCCATGAGTGCCACAATGCCCTGCCCGTTTGGTGGATGTTCCCAGAGTTCGAGGCCGAAGTCGTCACTTCCATCGTCGGTCTTTCCAAGAGCCACTTTGAATTTGCTGACAACATTCTGACCCCTGAACCTCAATGAGATTGGTTCGACAGGCTCGCTACCGGTCTCCAAGTGGTGTTTGAGGTCATCGAGCTCGAGGTGACCGCCCAAGTCTTGCACCACTTTGACAAGTGCCTCAGCGATTCGACCGGTGTAGAATCCTTTCTTGCCCTCCTTTGCAAGTGTACGAAAAGTCTGCGCTAGATTGGGATTTACCATGATCTCACCCGCTCGAGGGGCGCGCACGCCGTCTGGGGCATTGGCAACTTTCTTGAGCATCTCCCTAAAATTGGGAGAAGCGAGGCGGATGAGACCTTCGCTGCGATCCCACTAAGCCCTGAATGTCAGGCTTTTATTACAGAGAAGGACAGGCCTCCTAGTCCCAAGAAAATCTAGGAAGCAAATAGGAGGCACACTCACAAAGAAAGCCACTCCCTCGCTAACAGGGAACCCTTTCTCACCCAACTCAATAGCTGGTGCAAGAATCTCCTCCATCGAAAGCTTGCCACTCCCAAATCTCTCGACGGCATCGACCCATCCGGCTGGGGCACCAGGAACGGAGACGGCGTGTACGCTGTCCATCGGAATCTTGCCTGGAACATCATCCACGAGGCCGAGAGAGTGACGCACTGTTTCGAGCGTACACTTGGCCCCCGATCGTCCGGAGGCATTCATAGCAGACATCTTCTTGGTCTTCGCATCGTAGAAGAGGCAAAAGACATCGCCGCCTATGCCTGTCGCACACGGTTCGGTGATGTTGAGTCCTGCGGCTGATGAGAACAGATCGTTAGCGATGGCTTTTCGGAGCTGGCAAACTGCTCTCTTCGTATGCTTTTCTCATGATCTTACCGACTGCGACTGCGGCATCCTAGCAGTTACAATTAACATCGCGCTTGGTTCCACATGATCATCAATCATTGCCTGGTAGATAGACAAAACGAGAAACGTGGGCTATTCTTACCGCACAGTTACCGCCCGCCATCAAAACATCAATCCCGCATTTTGCTGCCAGTGGCTGCGTGCACGAGACGATGCCCTTCGTGCTATGCACCACGCTCCTCCTACTAGGAAATTTGAAGTAGTCAGCCGATTGCGGAGGGAATACCGGGAGCGTAGTCGACCCCATTGCGACGCTCTAGGGGTCCTTGGGTAGACGCTGACTCGGGTCTGCTGTGTAAAGTTATGTTTGGAACTGAGACACGAACGAGTCTCTCTAGACCAGAGAGTACATTTCACGACTATGAGAGAAATTACATTGATGTTCCATTGAGTTATTATGCCGCATTCGCTAGAGTGGCGATTCCAGTCCGCAAAGGTCATCGGATCTACGTACGGTGTTGTCCACCATGGCGACATGGCCGACCTCTGTGTTATCATGGGTGTCAAAAGACTTTGTTACCTGCCATTTTAGGATAGATGCCTAGCCCATGTTGGGAGAAAATTTATCCGTACTCTCATCCTTTAGCCCCGTAGCAGCCATTCTTCTATGAAGAGTTCGTTACTCCATAAGTGGCAATACTGGTAGGCTTTATGGAGCATGCCCGGGTGCGGGATCGTCCACAGGGCTGGAGGCCCCTTTGGAGTGACTCTCCGGCTAGGTATCCGCTACCCAGGTTGGCTGCGACTCAGGCTTATTGGGGTTGCAATTTTTGGTGGACTGTCGCGTGCAACCAAGCTGAACGCAATCAATCCGATGATAATCATCGTTCATCATTCTAGGGCCAAATATAAAGAGAGGCTGGGAAAGAGAGTTGTGAACTCGAACGTGATCCCAAAGTCACCTGACTTCTCCTTGATTACGGGACGCAGAAACGATGCTCCGCCTGCGGACTACCTCTCAATCCCAATTTCAAGTCAACGACATTGCTTATCTTTACCAGCACACCGCAGCTCTATCTGCAGAGCCCACATCTGTCAACTTCCACTTGGAGTATTTTGCATTATCACTTTCAGGAGGAACAGCCTTGAAATCGAACCAGTTTGACCCGTCCAAAAATGTGCAAGATCGGGGCTGCTCGCAGCAGACTGTCTAATACTTCACAAACCCCAACCGTTCTCTGATGACGCTCTAGCCTATGAAATATGATACTACCTCTTCAGGATGACAAGGACAGGATGCATGAAAAGGAGAGGACATATCATTCATGACCAGATCCCCAAGACGAATCAGAGTCAGAAAGGCCATCCGAATATCCATCCAAGCCCTGAGGAAACACATTTCTCGACGATTGAACAGGAGCATTTTTTCTTGCCCTTGGCCGCCTCGCACCCATGCTCATTTCTCTTTCCGTAGGATTGTATCTTCCAGCGAAGCCGTCAGCTGATAACAACAATCTACACTGAGGAGGAAATATTCCTCCAATATATCGACTGCGAACTGGACTCGTGACGAGAAGTTTGAAGACCGGACCAACTTCATACTCGTACAAGAGATCTTGAATTTCTCGCATCATGAACCGACAATCTTCAGCCCACTGGGGTTTGTCGAAGCAGTCGATCTTGTCGACTATGCAGAACAACACCGTTTCTGGCGGAAGCTGCTTAACGATGCTTGCAAAGCATTCGCACAGGGTGCGAATACTATGTGATTTAAGCTGCTCTCGGTACCGGTGTGAGCTAGCAAAGCTCAAGTTGAGTTGACTGTCAAACGATCGGACTGCTTGGGAGATCAGGCTTCTCATCAAACCTTGTGGTCCTCGAATCGGGTCGCTCGACGATGTGTGACGGTCGCAGAAGTGTGATATTGATACCGCCGGCTCTTTGCCCTCCAGGGACTTGATCAGCAAGCAGCTCATCAATGTCAGAGAAG
This sequence comes from Cladophialophora exuberans, assembly GCA_030068005.1. Lineage (NCBI taxonomy): Eukaryota > Fungi > Ascomycota > Eurotiomycetes > Chaetothyriales > Herpotrichiellaceae > Cladophialophora > Cladophialophora exuberans. The sequence goes on from JANSVK010000037.1 coordinate 14,852, forward strand.
CGAAACGCCCAAGGTCGGCCAAAATGGGACCGCCTTCGATGAACAGTGCAGCAGAATCATCTGCAGAGAACCACTCGTTGAATCTTGCCCCTTCGAAGATACCTTGAGCGATCTGAGAATCTGCTGGCTCCATCGATTGACATGTCCGATAAAGTCGCCTGAATTCTTCGTTTAGAGCTTCAGCACTTATATTCAGAATATTAAGCAACTCGGTAGGATTCAACCCATGAGCTGCCTCTTCGACCCATTTGAGCCGTTGCTTCAGTCGATGGATGTCTCTGCCATCCTTTGCCCTCCCTGGAGTGAGAGTCATTGTTTCGTCTCTAAAACTGGGCATTTGTAACCATGCACTTACACTTGGCAGTGTTTACAGCAATCTCCATTGCCCTTGCCGCTTTGGTTATCGCTTGTTGGACATCGCTCAAAACCTCGACTTTGTCATAAATTGCTTCTTGCACGCCATGCATGTCGTCGATTTTGACATGGGAAGCTTGTTGTGAACTGTGAACATCGTCAATCTTTACATGGATCGTATTCTGAGTTTCTGTAAAGCTGTTGATTTCTTCGGCAACACGCGACACTTGAGCGTCATTGTGCTCTGCCGCAACCTTCAGGCCTTTGGCTTGCTCCTGCAAACTGTGGACTTCATGCAGCACATTCTGTGTCCTTAAACCCACATCCTGGCCAGTCTTTTCTATGCGCATGACGACAGTCTGCGCCTCCACAACCGTATCCTTGGTTGTGACGATGACGCCGTCACGCAACATAGAGGCACGTTCTCGCAACGCGGCCAGCGCTCGATCAAGCGCATCTAACTTTTCATTGAAACGCTTGTTGTATTGCGGTCCGGCTATCATTGCACGGACCGGTTTGCCTTGAAAACCAGTCAGCCGGACGCTTTGACCAGCAGAAGCAACAGTATATCACCGAGGGGACGCTGATTCAGCCACTTTGCCGCTCCCTCAATAGCTCCCAATATTGCAAGATAGAGCCGCTCGGCTTTCTCAGACAGAGTTGCATCGGGAGGAAATGTGTCCACCAAGTGCTCGGCTTCTATGATTACATCTGGGATACGTAAAAGTGTCCTGTTCACTTTCTCACGTTCTGTGCTGATATTGGAAGCAGCCTGTTCTCGATGTTAGCATCCTCGCGCCAAGCCTGGTGCAATACAAAGCTTAGCTCAAAGATAAGTTTCAAACCCCCGTTCACTATTGAAGCAAAAAAATCGTTTGGTATGAGCCTCAGATACGGCCCTACAGACTTTGAGTGAGAAGTCAGGGATCTGCCCATGCCTCGCAGGCCATTCTGTCCAGCTTCGAGGTATGCATCGTTTTTGTCCTTTACAAGCTGCATCACCTCATCCCAAGAGTGAGTTCCTCTGAGATCCAGTGACCTAACACCTGGGTCTTTCATGCTGTTCTGATATGCTGTCATCACTTTAAGAAATTCTTCGGCATGCGAACGTGTGGTAGCACTTCATCAGCTTAGTTCTTTGCTTTGCTTCCAAGTCTGAGCCTATCTGCTCAGAGCCTTTATGGCCACCTACTTGAAATCGTCGTGTTTGGGACTTGTGGCTCGTGATCGCAAATCCTCATCTTCCACGCTAGCTAGTCGATTTGTCCGTCCCTGCTTCTCCGGAGCCATACTTGGATCTTTCACGACCTCCTCGTCTCGTGCCGCAGCGACTGTCCCACCAATCGAGAGTGCTGGTTTCTTATCACTCCGACCAGCAAATGTGGGATTATTTGGATGCTCCATTGTCTTGAAAGCGATGATTGTGAAGGATCAGGCAGAAGAACTGAATGCAGTGACTTATGTGGGTGGCATTACCCACTGCCTGGAGGGAATTTGTTCAACAGCCGAAAAACGAGACCATGTGCAAATCGGAGCGCACCTGAGCAGGGAGTCAACAGCACAACAGCAATCGGGCGCTCTCCCAAGCAGGTTCTTGTCCGCACCTCTGACCAACGAGAGCTTAACCTGGACGGTAGCAAGGGAAGGCGCTATTCTCGGGCGCAGCCATTTCCCCAGGAAATTCGGGCGCAACTAACAAGACCGCGGCGTTTACTCTGATATAAGCTGACGAGCGCGCCTTCTTTCCATGTTTGGGCATCATAGGGCGCGATGATGAGCTCGAACTACAATTTTCGCTTTCCAGACTATTTCACATGGCGACAGGCGTTAGGAGGACGAAGTCTCACAAGACAGGCGCCACGATGTATGGGTGGTCGCTGAACGGGCCGCAGCGCCCGAACACGGGGTTGGTTGCCTGCTCTAACTTCATCGGGAACTCCGGCAGTTATCACAAGTCTGTCACTGTTCTTTATGGTCTGTTGTCGGCTCACTTTCACTTGATTAACCTATCTAGGTAGGATCTCAATCGTCTCGACTGAGATTATGAGAATGTTGCCTTGTGAGTTTGCCTCACTTTGTCTCTAATCCCTGTCCCATGGGCTAACCTGTGCGATTGCCTGAGATGAATCTCGTTCAAGTGCTCAATGCGTCAAGACCGCTTGCAGCTTTTCTCCTGCCGCGGACAAAATAACGCCCGAGATATGCTGTCCTTCGACAATTGAGGTGCACCTCTGCATACGAATCGAAGGTGAGGCCCCCTCGCTTTGCTCTCACATCTACAAGATTTGTCCAAGGGTCCATGTCGACACGTTCCACAAGGGTATAAAATCAAGCACACCAGCGATCCACCTGCTCAATCGTTTTCAACGGGAAAAAGAAGCTTTTCGCATTGGATTCCATACTCCCACCAGATTGTTTCAATCCTCTGTCTCAAATTGTCCCGTAACAAACAGAGACATACGTATCCACTTTTACGCCTCCACCAGAAAGTGTGGTGACTGTCTTCTGCAAAGATGGGCTATGATGAGCTGAACGAATTTGACAACAGGTACATGATCCCCCTCCCCCCCCCCTCCTTCCAGGGCCTCGATTAGTACACAGAACAAAATTACGTACGCCGACCCGTAGGACCTCACTGACGCTATGCATCAGTTCTAGCCATGGCGAGAACCGTCACCAGGTTCCAAGACAGAATGGGCTGCCTCGAGGTGAAGCTGAAGACCTTGACGAGAACCTGTGGGGGTTGCGCGAGCACGACATTGCTTCAATTTCCGACTCAATCAAGGATACTACTGCCACAGATGGAGATGCATCTTTGTTTGGGGCCGTCAAGCACCGGAGAACAAGCTCTTCAGCCTCGGATTATTCAGAGCTAATACAGAGAGTTTTAGCCCTTGAGAGAAAAGCAGCATTCTCATCAAACAATGATGACAGCGCCAGCGTGGCTAGTAAATTCACGAGAGCAGACGCCAAATGTGATCTCGGCGTGATCCTCGAGAACGGCTTCCAGGAGAGTCCTGAGCAGCAGCAAATAATTCCACAGATACTCGAGAAAAATTGGTCCGATTTCATGAATAAGCATACGGCAGAGAAAGACGAATACGCAATCGAGGTCTTGGTCGAAGATCCACAGTATCAGAACCAGAAAACGACCGTTGTGAAATCCGATAAAAAGTCTGGGAAGAGTCGCGGTATAATTCCCTTGAACGACAGCCAAAACACTCACAAGACTCCTGAGCGTGCTACTGGACAGTTCCTGGTTGCCACTCGTATTCGGATAAATTCGACTTCGATTCTGAAAGCCTTGAAAAACATTGATGAACACATAGACGCTAGTGCGTCCATGGTAATGATGAGGCCGTTCAAGTTCCTTGTCCATTACGATCATCAGATCAGGGAATTAACCCGAACGCTGGAACAGCAACTTAGTCAGCCTGAACAGAATGCTTCTCAAAGGGCAAATCACGAGGAGACCCTTCAACATATGCACTGTCTTGTTACTTTCATGGACCGATATATCAAGCCAGTTCTGTCACGTTTAGAGAACATTGCAAATCTCAAAATCTCCTTCAGGGAGCTCTGGTACCTCTTCAAGCCAGGGGATAACATCTACATCCCCTTGCGCATTCAGGGTGGTTCCGTCACGACAGACGCGATAAGTAACACGCCAGAGATATTCCAAAATCGATACGAACGGTCTTGGAGAGTGACTGGCACGAGTGGAGGACGTCCAAACATTTCAGTTGCTCAGAATCGCAATGCCAACCTCAAATCAAACTCTTTCAAAGTCGATTGCTACTATATCGATTTCTATGGCAAGTATTTCCGCCCGCTTGTCCACACCTTCGAAATCATGCCTTTCAAAGGTGAGCGCGACATAATTTCTCTTGACTTCTATCCGGCACGATATCTGGCAATTTCTTATCCGCAACGACAGGCGGCACTAAACACTCTCACTGAAGGCGAGGGGAGGACGCTCTTTGATGGCATTTCACGCGGTTTCAGGCATTGTTATTATTCAGGGCCAACCTTGATGAGGCATCCTTGTGGCTGTCCGATGGAAAATGGTCCGACTATTCAAGAGCACATCGAGAGCGAGGTCATTATCGACTTCAAGATGACTATGCTGAAATATCCCTCGTGGCGGCCGCCACAAGAACCTTGGAAGGATCCCGTGATTGAACGACGCGAACTACACGAAACCTTCCCGATACAGTATTGGTCCGATCACTCAAGAACAAAGCTGGAACATACCGAGTATGATCAAGTCTACAATGACTATTTTATCGACATGGAAAGGGCAATGATATTCAAAAACAATGAGCAGATTCTTGCTCCGATCCCCAGTGGCTTGCTCAGCAATGAGAGCATGGTCCCTGAAAAAGACTACGACCTACTTCCCGGCCGTGTGTTTGGATTTGTACTGAGGACTCGGACCTTCGCTCCACTTTGGCTTTGGGGTCTGCAGCCGATCAAAGCAAAAATCGACGGCCTGCATAACCTTCAATTGAAAGACAACACATTCAAAGATACTCTGCAAGCATTGGTCAAAACTCACTTCTTGCAGAGACAATCACACAGCTCGGTGAACTTTGAGTACGACATTGTTCGAGGTAAAGGGAGAGGACTTGTGATCCTGCTCCATGGTGCACCTGGGGTTGGAAAGACGTTCACGGCTGAAAGTGTCGCAGCGGCCAATGGGAAACCCCTTTTTCAGATAACCTGTGGCGACCTCGGATTGAATCCAAAGGAAGTTGATACTGCTCTTAGAGAGATCTTTCACTATGCACAACATTGGAAGTGTGTCCTTCTTCTCGACGAGTGCGACATATTTCTCACGCAGCGGAACAAAACTGATATCAAGCGAAATGCACTCGTTTCTAGTAAGTTGGTCCTATGGGGTTGGGACAGGAAATTCTTGAATGCTGACTACTCCTAGTTTTTTTGAGAGTCCTGGAATTTTATACCGGCATTCTGTTCCTCACAACGAATCGAGTTGGAGCACTTGATGAGGCAATAAAATCTCGAATCACTTGGATCTCATACTACCCGCCCTTGAATTGGCCCCAAACAAAAGCCATCTGGAAGCTTAATATCAAGCGAGTCCAAGATGGTGACAAAAATCTCGACGTGGACATGCCGGGGATTACAAAATGGGCCAAAAATAACTTCCGACAAAATCTAGCAGAGAAAGTTGTTTGGAATGGAAGGCGAATCCAGAATGCTTTCAAAGTTGCAACAGCTCTCGCTCATTGGCAGAGTTTCAGCCAGGAAGAGCGAAACCAAACAGAGCAAATAACGAACGAGAATGATAATGATCTCCGTCGCTCCAAGTTATTGCCTGAGCATTTTGAGATCTACGCCACAGGTACTTGGCATTTTGACAAATATTCCCAAAGTGCCATGGGCTTCAATGACAACGAGCGCGCATTCCATGCGCAAGAAAGGGACGATGAATTTGATCCCGATGATGATGTCACAATGGGTTCTCCAGGCTATAACGACGGGCGTCCGTACCCTCCAAACTTTCCACCGCAGCACCCAGACCTCAGAAGAGCCTCATCGATCAGTCTGGCCCCTCCACCCGTTCCCGGCCGGACATCCAGTCCGATTCATCGTCCCCAACCAGGCCCACGCACGTCGTCCAGCCCAATGCCGCACCGTCCACGTTCGCCAACAGTGTCTCGGCAAAGCGCCACCCCAATAACAATACCTCCTCAAACAGCACAGCAACGTCGGCGACCCAGTCAAGCGAATGCCCTTACTACACCAGCTAGCTCGCCAGTGGTGAGAAGGCCGAGTAACGAACCCAGAGCTTCTTTCGATCGCGATATCATTCGACAGAGCTACGCTGAACATCATGAACGCGGCTACGACTACAACGACGGCAATGGTATTGGTGTTGAGAGTGGTAGTTACCATCATGCAAATACGCTGGATGAGGAGTATTCCAGCACTGACGAGCTTGAAACGGAGTATCCAGAATTCGCCACCTGATTCTTTCTGTCGGAAATGGCCCTTATGTTGGTTTTAATCTGTTCAACATGTCTCTCAAAGGTCCGAGGGTACGTACTGCATGCGATCAGAGCTTTATGTGCCTATCAGGGGCACTGTTCCATATCAATGATGACATTCAGAATACATATCAGACGTACCACAATGTACCGCTTTCGGGGTGCCTGTTCTTGACCTTGTTCGTGAATGTTAACGACATTTGATCCCACGCTTGAGATTTCTCTCGAGCTACGGGCCGGAAAGCTCGCCCACGGGAACGATACGCCCACCCCGTATGATCGTACCAGTCCGAACTACAGGTAAATTTCTGTATAGCGAATCCCTGCCTGCAACGGAGAATCGACATATTCTTGAAACCTCAACTGAATATTCCTTGCAGACTCCATCAGGCCTGAAAATTTAATTACAGTGAGAGATTCGTGAGGGTTATACTATGTATTGATCGTCAACAATCAAAGTCAAGAATAGGCAGGCCCGGTGGTCTCCATGCCCGAAAAACTGACAATCTGTCACAACTCGAGAAGCAATGCCCTCCTCGTTCTGTTTCCATTCACATATTAACCTCAATACTTGGCATCAAAGACAAGGCATCGAAATTCAATGCTCTCTCGCGGTCGCACTTTCTCAGCCGTCGGTGGAAGCTGAAAGGAAGTATGTACCGCAACTATTGCTTGTTAAGCGCTGGAAAGGAACCTCAGTGCAAATTCACACTTACATCGGGCCCTTCCATCTTGCAGACTTTCGTAGCATTTAAACAGCCACACCTCATTGGGCATTTGATCGCTCAAATAGTGCCATTTGTGTCTCTGGTTGTACTTTGCCAGCCACTGCTCTCCGACGTAATGCGGGAACACCAAGTCTGAGGCCTCGAGATCTTGGACTTGGTCGACGGTGGAATAGTCGCACAAAGCGAGTGGTGACTCGCGTACTGGTCCGCAGAGCGGATGCCAAACGCTGGATCGGAATGAGCTCATAGGTCGACGAGATTCGAGGAATGTTCTTGCTAGACTTACTTGATTATCTGACACCTCCCTGACAAGAGTCTTTCTGCATCATCGCCCATATGAAACCTGAAAACGTATACTCAGCTCGCTTTTGTGCCACTGAGATGTCTCGATTTCACGTGCGAGTGTTTATATTCAAGGATGTCACCTACCGCACTCGGTTCGAGCCCGCTTGGGCTGACTGGTCGCAGTGCGCTGCATTGCTCGGCTGCCTCTTGCCCATGCCTGCTCGGATCCATTTTGGAAGGGAAGGATCAGATCTTCGCACCTGTCCGATAGTCAATTTTGCCTGCGACATTCGGGGAAACCATGAGTATTCTGTCAGTGTCCGCACTTGCCGTATGGTCAAAAATGAAGATTTGCTTCGCTGAGAGCTCCTGACGCACAAAGTCTTCAATCACAGGATAGTAAGAGCTTTTGATCCACTCCTCGTTCTTGAATAGCTCTTCATCAGGCACAGTTGGTAGGTAACGGATCTCAAAACCTTGTTTATCCAATTTGTACTCATTCTCGTGGCCCCTAATGTCTGTAATGGAGATATTGTCGTGGCCAACAGTCTCTATGTTATGTTGTCGAGACCCTGGAATGTCATAGAAGGGTATATTGGAGAAAAATGGCTTCTCGTGTTTGAAGAGCTCGAGATCTGCAAGGTATCGGATTGTAGCTTGCATCTTGAAAGCTCTTGAATTGCAATGCCTGGAAGTAGCAAAAGGACGTTCGGTTCATGCAGATCGAGAAAGTACGGGCAACGCGGGGACACTGCTACGATCTATCCTTTTGTGCAGCCAAGTCCATACCGAGCATTTCCCACACCTAGATCAGGTGCACATTAGCATCATAGGCCAAATCAGGCAGGGGCTACTATGAATGGTGCTAGATAGTTTCAAGCAAGAACGGTGGAGCTAGCCAAGGGCGATGCAACACAGACAGCGTGGGGTTAGTCGTTTCCATGCTGTTTTTCTTATGTACACGTGTAAGCGAGAAAACTCGAGCTATTAAGACTCAGATCATCGCACTTGCGGCTCTGCCAGTAAGATTTCTGCATGCTCATTGGTTCTATAGTTTAGGCCCTCACAAGCTGAACTCTGGTCTGGCCATTTCTACCACCCTGAGAGGCAACAGGAGAAGTCCACCTGCTTGAAGGCTTAGCCACCTTCGGCACCAGTTGGGTGTCGCTGAGCAGCGGGATCTCCCTTCATCAGGTCCTTTGGATCATAGTAGCGGTTCACCCAGTCTAGCCACGGCTTCTCTCCGGACTGAGCCTCCTTGGGCTGCCAATTGACCCATGGTCTGTCTTCTCCTTTGATCATGTCGGATTGAGCCGCCCATGCCTTCCAGGGCTGAACCTTTCCAGGTCCAGCAGTGACTTGATCAAACCGAGCACATGGATCTGGTGAAGAGGCACGGCTGCTGTGCTCGCTGCTGGATTCAGCTGAATTTGACATAGTTTGAACTGCACAAAAGTGAATCGTTAGTGCTGGCTTGAGTCGGGAAAACAAGTTCCCACCTGATTCTTTTGGCCACTGACAAAAGATGATGGCTATGATGTTTGCGGAAGCTTTGACAGCTTGCCTGGATCATGATATTGAGCCTCCTTATATCCTTGTCGGCCGCCTTGAAGAGCACGCGCGTCAATTAGCGAAGAGCACTCCAGATTTCAATCCCCCAGGAAATCTTGAGATGACATGAAATGCCGGGCTTCTCAAGCGACGGTGAGGTATTTATGCCATTGGCAGTGCTGATATTGCGCCGGACCATGCTGACACTGCGTACTGATACTATGTATCATCCCGCACTAGATGTTTGGTGTACAGGGTACCGTAGAGACTCGGCAAGCTATCTCAACCTTGATGGGTCACGAAGCCATCGCGACAGGATTGCCAAGAAATTTAAACGTCCTACAGTAGTTGTCTAACGTCAATTCAGACGGCACGGGTCGCGTCCAGAATGCAATCGATCAACAATATGGTCACCCGGCGGCAGGAATCTGTCTCAAGAAACTCCAGGACCCCTTCGGATCGTGAGAGTCAGGCTGATATGGACCATTCTGTGCGCCAAAAACACAGACCAATCACAGTTGAGACGAGAATCCAGCCCATCTGAGCACTACGCATGCCTTATTCATCGCGCAGTGTCTCTACCCACACGCATCTCGGTATTTTCTGCACGATAAAGAGCTGCTCAAGCTCTCTGTGACGCGCCGATCGTTAAATTCTAGTACACAAAGGCAAAGCGGATCATGAACCCAACTGACTCTGTCTCCCGCATCTCGGAGGTGGAGTTTGCTGCTATCCACCTCTCCTGCTCCACAAGCTGTTGGCCGGAAAGAAAGCTGAACTAGTACCTACAAGCTCTTACTGTTCTTACTAGACAAGGACTATGATATGCTGCATTACATTCGAGAACCGCTGTCTAGATCTCCTCGGCGCTTGGACCATGTGGACCTCATCCGGCACCATGTTGCCCAGACTGCTCTTGAGATGGGTCTACGGCAGACGCAAGGCCCTTTGGGCTGGTATTGCGCATTGCACTGCCACTCGACACCCGTAGGCTACAGGCACCCGCTTAACATAACGCGGGGTTGTTCGAGCCTTCGATTTTGGATGCTCATTCCTTCCGTTGTCAGGTTCGTTGACGATGGCAGCGCTACTCGAGGAAGGACGAGATTTACCATTATTTCTTTCGTGCTGATGTGCTCCAGGGGTACACATTTGGCTGTTCCAATTGGTTGCTCTTGGTTTTCTTACCCTGAATAACATCTGAGCACCATCCTGTCTGGCCAGTCTAACCCTAGCCAAGATCCTGCTCACCATTAACCGGGCTTTGTCCTACAGACTCTTTTTTCAAAGGGTCAAAAGGTATAGCATCAACGCAAATTCATTTGTCTCACTAGAAACTCATTCATTTCGGGTAATCGCATAGGGGAAACATATCAATCTGCCTGGGCCTGGTCGATTCAAGGTCCCTATCTCGCAGCATGGCAGCCTCATTGAGCCTGACCTTGAGGTAAGTGATGTTTCCCTCCGCAATAATATACAAGTTACCGAAGAAATGACTAATCTCCCCAAAAATTCATCTATAGTGGCTCACCTACCGCATTGACTTCAGATGTCGCTAAGAATCTTTGGCAGACCGCGATTGTCAAATGTGAAATGCTGATTGACCAAGTCTTGCCGCAAAAATCAAATGATATCTTGAAGACAGATAGTAAGGCTTTGATCGACTATGTGGTCAAACTACAGACGACGTATGCCGACAAGGCACCAAACAAAGCTATTCAGCGCTTGGGGCCATTTCTTATTCGACTCAAAAGTATGGCGTGTGCCATAGACCTGTTCTCGCAAATAGAACCCAAGATTGGGGGTGTAATCTGGGGCTGTTTGCGTTTTCTATTAGAGGTAAGATTTTGGTCGTGTTCAAAGATACCGTGGTCTAACACTTATCACTGGCACTAGCTCGCGGTGAATACATTGGTTGCGCTTGAGAGTATTGTCACAATGTTTGACGAGATCATGGCCACTTTCCCTCGTCTGGACACGTACATCTCACTATTCCCTGCCGACAATGGACAACTCTTGGATGCCATTGGAACAGGTGAAGGTTTCACGAGACCTTTCAGGGTAAATTTTCCACTGATACTAGCCTAGTGTTCCTCGATATTGTCATATTCCTGGTTGAGGCGATCAAATACTTTCAAAGAAATCCATACAGTAGGCACGAAATGCCTTTATGCCGCAGAGCCTGCTGACAGTACCAGAAAATCTGATAAGATCCACGTGGCGTCCGATCGAGGTGGAGTTCGGCCGAAGTATCACCAGGATGCGAGAGAATACTACCCGAGTCGAACGCGAAGCCTTTGCCTGCACGGTCCGCACTGACGAAGCGCGCTTCAAGGAGTTGCAGGAGCTGATCAAGGGCACCAAAATCAGTAAAGCAACTTTGCCGTGTCATTCTGTGCCATATTCAGAAAATCCACGGTTCTGCGGGCGACAAGACGTTCTTGATAGCATCAACAAGGCACTTGACCCAAAACACGCCAGAGGACTTCGATCGTATGCACTTTATGGCATAGGGGGTGTCGGAAAAACACAAACAGCACTCAAATATGGGTATGACCATTTTTCCGACTTCGACGCAGTGCTGTGGGTTCATGCAGACACAGACGTCAAATTGTCGACGAGTTTTGTGAAAATAGCTGTGGCGCTGGGCATCAGATCTCCAGACAGTGATCCAGAAACATGTCGAGAATCGATGTTGGACTGGTTTTCAAACACCGGGAAGTTATAAATGGCGCTGATACCTGACAGAACACTGACTCTTGCTAATAGATGCAAAGTGGCTGCTCATCTATGACAATGCGGACGACTTGAAGTTACTAGATCGATTCTGGCCAGCAGCAAAATCTGGCTCCATCCTCCTGACCAGCCGTAATCCGGCAGTCGTAGCCGGTCGAGTGCAAGCTGGATTTGAGGTCACTCCTTTGTCCGCAGAAGCTGGTGGTGCGTTACTTCTAAAACACCTCCACGGCGACATCCAGCAAGACACAACAGACAATGAAGCCCAGGTTTTAGCCATGAAGGCTGCTCAGGAAGTTGGATGTTTGCCTCTGGCTGTGTGTCAGATGGCTGGCTTCATGTCTGAGACAGACACTTCCCTCGAAGAGTTCTTACAGCTATTCAGAGATCGCCAACAACGGAAAGAACTACTCGCCATGCAGCCCGAGGCAGCTCTGTCCGATTATTCCTTTACCGTAGCCACTGCCTGGGACTTGGCTCTTTCGTCATTGGATACCGAGAGCACAGCATTGATACGACTATACGCGATGCTAGACCCTGACAGTATCCCCGAGGCGTTATTTCGCATGAAAATCGCTCCTGAATCAAAGCTGCAAGGTCTAGGAGTGGTTGGGCCAGGTTTGAGGCATGTCAAGCTCGCGAGTATACAGTAACGTCTTGCTAAATGTCAATGATCCAGGTACAACAAGGCGTTTGGAAATCTTCGTCGTCAATCTCTTGTACGAAAGAATTTCAGTGAGAAGACAGTCACAATCCACCGACTCATCCGATCCGCTGTCCTGGAGCAAATGTCACAAGAACAAATCACTGAGCATTTTATCGATGCCGTTGAATTACTTTGGCTTGTCTTTCCGAAGCAGGAGCTTGGATGTCCCATGACTGCCTCGTGGCCTCAGTGCCAGCTTTATAGTCCTCATGTGCTCGCACTGAATGCACATTATCGGGATGATGAGTTTGGTACCGATGCTCTCGGTGATGAGGTCCGTTTACACTTGGCGGAGCTCTTCTTCAACTGCTCGTGGTAAGTTGATTGATCGGATTGCGGCACCTGAAGTTTCTGATTTCTGGAAGGGCGCTTTTTGAGCAAGGACGCCTTCACGATGCCTTGACTTTGGGTCACACAGCTGAAGAAGCGCTAAATTCTCGGGCCGATACCGTAGTTGCAGCAGATGTCTATACCTCTATCGGTACCATTTTGTTCCAGATGAACGACTCTGAAAAAGCTCTTCGCTACCTACAGCAGGCACGGGATATCCACGAAACGGTATTGCCAGAAGATCACCCGCATCGAGCAAACGCTTACATGAACCTTGGAACTACTTTGAATGGTCTGAAGAGGTTCGACGAATCTGTCAACTACCATTTGAGAGCGTTGGAAGTCAGGGCGAAGCATCCCGAAATGGCACGCGCCGCACTGGCATTATCGTACGGAAATCTTGGGCGCACATATCTGCGAATGGGAGACCTCGAAAAGGCCTCGGATTTGCTCTCCCAGTCAATTATCTTGAGGAAGGAGACTATGGGAGAACGGAGCTGGAAGACGGCCGAGTAAGTGACGGTGCCTCCCCCTATTTCACGTGCGTTCCTTGAATCTGATCATACCTCACAGCGCCCTTCACGCTCTAGGCAACGTGTATATCCAGCAGTCCAGAATGGATGACGCGTTTCGAATCCACGTCGAGACTTTGTCGATAAGGCTGGAGAAATTGGGCAACAGCGAGCGGACTGCTGCCTCGTATCACAAATTGGCCTGGCACCACGCTCAACGAGGCGAGCATACTATCGCCGAGTAAGTAGCTTCTGGCTCCGGTTGGAAGATCATCTAACCCGTTTGCTCACAGAGACCTACTGCGCCGCGCGATAGGGATATATTCCAAATACGGTGACATCAACGGCGGCAAAGCACGGTCATCCTACAAGCTGGCCGAGATTCTAAGAGAGTCGGGCAAAGTCTATGAGGCTAGGACTTTGAAACACGACGCAGCCCAGATGAGGAAGGCACTGAGAGGTATCGCATCTGGAGAAGAGGATAATGAGGCCGGTTACAACGATCTCGTCCTCTTTCCGGCACAGTAGTTGTGACACGAGGAAAAGAGCGAAAGTAAGAGGGATTGGAGAAATTCACTCTGATTGAGGATTAAATGTTTAAATATGATGTTTCCTGTTTGGGAGCTAAGATAGAGTCATGGTGTATGCATTCACTTGCATCACTCGAAGGCGTAGGCCAGACTTTCCCGAACTTCGTCTTGAAAATGTTGCGAGTCTACTACAGTGCTGTGCTAGTCAAGTGTTGTACCAGATTTGCAGATGTCCCTTCGCTCTTCTCCTGCTAACCACCAGGCTCCGGCAATAGTGACATCTTTACATAGTACCCAGCCCTCTCAGCGGTTGGGTTTTCACCACGCGGATCAATATGCCTGCTTCATCATGCGTGTCTGATTCACCACTGAAGAGTAGTGCGCCAGGTCTAACCATGCGCGTGAACGCCATTACTCACATTCAAGGTGATGCTGCAGACAACAATGAAGTCCCGGGCGATAGCTGTTTCTGTTTCTTTGGTCCTATACGCGGCAGGTCATCTGAAATTGCCACAGGTTCGCTAAGTAAGTTGCTCTACTGTTTTTCAGTTCACAACAACCTGTTTCTGGAGCTGTGGAGCCTGCTGAAGAGGCAATGAAGACCTCAGACGATGCTGCTCTAAGATCTCAGCGTACCGTTCTGATTCGGAGACAGAATCTGACATGATATATGTGGAAACGATAACTTCGTTGACATCGTGGCAACCGTATTCCTCAGTCGGACAAAGAGAGGTATGACAGTATTGGGTCGGAGCGAAGAAATGGGGGAAAGGAAAGAAAAAAGCCACAAGAGCTCTCAAAAGCCATCGGTAGCACCCTTGATGGCTGCTTATCAGCTCGATGAATTCTGTGGTAGGCTGTCTCTTGTAGAATACAACATATGGAGGCCGCCAACTGCTTAGTGTCAGTTGAAGGCGTAAATCTGAGGCCTGATAGGTCGAATTGTTGATGCCCGACAGCGACGTATTCGATAATATAAAAAGGGCTTTTGCTTCCCAGGCGGCTGAAAAGCCGTACGCGACTGGCAGCAGCCGGCACTGGACGGCAAGGGCTGTGGCTCGAACGTGGCATCTCGAGGCGTGTTTGTCTGGCCACTATGGGTAGCAGTGTCGTAGGTTGTAGATAAAGCGGGTCTCCGATAACTCGGACTTCCGTCACATTCTCCTTCCTGCATAATGTCTTTACCGCCTGGTGGAATGTGATGGACATCGTATATTTTCCGTCTTCCAACGAGGCCGATTCCTCCTCTGCGGGTGCGATGAGTCTTTTGCACTTTCGCAGAGTGTAGGAGATGACTTAATCTTTGAATGTGTACGGGCAGGAAGACTCGCAGAAGCCGGGATAGATGTGAAATATCTGGCTGCTGAGCACTAGCACTGGCTAAAATGATGCAGCTCTCTCATCTGGCAACGTTTTCGAAACACACTTTGGCGATGATGCTGTGATAATTCATCTCCATCAGGTAGACTCTCGCCAGTAAGCTGGACGCCCGAAGAGTGAAGAGTGAGGCGGGAGGTTGATTCGACACTGTCTAGATTCTTCGGAGTCTCTGTTTCTTTTTTTTTTTTTTTAAAAAAAAGGTTTTTTTGGGGTGTCTCGTTATTGAGAGCTTTGAATTTCATAAGCATCTGTGATTAACGGTTGTGAAAGGAATCATCTGGCTGATAGGTCGCTCATGCGATTTGACTACAAGAGTCGGCGAATGAGCTCCACCTCGCTAGCCGGTATAGCTGAGCCGAGCGAAAGTGCAATGCCCTTCCATGAAGCCGACGGATTAAACTCATATTAATCTTTTTCTCGCAGTTTTGGAAAGGCACGTCTGTTTCTGTAGATGCCGGAAGTCCGTAATCCTAGGCTGCTAGCTGGCCCACGGGCTTCGTGCGCGAGATCAGGAAATCCCAGATCCTTCTTTCAAGCTTGTCTCGCTTTAGGGCTGTTGGAGTGCGTCCATGGCTGTGTTATTCGCCCTCATCGGTTTCGGCCGAGCCACAAGAGGGTTTGAAGGGTACCAAGTGAGCTTCTGAGACGTGATATGGCTGATGACTCGTCTCACAGGCTTTGTGCATAGTTCGGTGCTGAACCGACGCTCTGCTCGTGTCATGGTTTAGTGAATACAATCCATTCGCTGTCGAAGATACGAAAAGGCCGTGATGCTTGGGCTGCGTGTTTGACTTCAATCAGATCACAATGGGAGGTAGAACGAAGAATAAAATCTGAGTTCAGCATACGCGGTTGAAACTTGTTCGACATGTGTGGATGCATGTATCACGAAAAGGAAAAAAATGTGAAATCAGGGACGGCAAGGGCAGTACTTATAGACGAAGCAAGGGGGGGCATAGTCCAGACTTGAATTGGGCAGCTGGCAGCTTCAATTTTTGCGCGGGGATTTTGTCACACCCCTCCCAGTTGTAATGTAATTCACGAAGCATGAAGATCGAAGCTCGGACCTGGACAATATTACCTGTTTATGAGCGGGGATGTCACGAGCATTGAGTCACGAATGGGACGAAGTAACAGGTTGGCTGTGAAAATAGTAGAGGACCGACGAGCACGAGGCTGAAGGGTGGGCGCGAAGCTGACTCAGCAGAATAGGAGACTGCCGAGACTGCTTGGCCGACTCGCTGTTTAGGGCGATAGGCATTGAGGACTACATAGTAATTTCTCTACAATATCGGGGAACTTTGAGGCATGCTTCATTTCATCACAAGTTTGCTGCTACTGGATTTCAGATTAGTGATGGACTACGGGGAAAGCTTAGCCCCGTTTGCTATGATAATCTCTACAAAGCCATCACGGCCATTCTCGCACGAAGATGTCGCCCGCTCTTCGTCAGCACCTTGGGTCCGCGGATCACCTCGACTCAGTCCAACAGAGCCTTCAAATCGGGACGCTGATCCAATTCAATCAACAGATCCTGGAACGGCTCATCGTCGTGAACCTCCGCCTGCTCCTTGAAGTACGCCAGGTTGTCTTTCAACCAGGTTCCCTCAGAATCCGGCTGAGAATGCGTCAGCAATCATGTGCATGTGCACCCGTACCATGAACCGGCAGGGAAATCGGGTTCGAAGTAGAAGGAACAGAGAGGGAAGATAACTCACACTTGGCAAAATCACACCATTCTCAATGCCAGCAAGAACGCCTACAAAGCCCACGAGATGCAGCTTCCTCGCCCTTTTCTCCTCTTTGCTCAGCGCTCCATTCGTTTGTGCCTTTGCTCCTCCTTCTGTCGCCCCGTTGACAACTTCATACCAGGCACCCTCGATTTTCTTGGCAAAGAGATCCCACCTTTCCTTTGTGCGCTTGGGTCCTTGACGGACCAGGCCGGTGATGCGGTTGGGCGATGTCACGCCGTTGTTGTACGGTTTTCCGGCCAGGAAGAAATCCCCCGGCTGCTCGGCGCGAGTGAAGTGGACATTGACGAACAAGGAGGGCGTGAGGAATTCGGTGGAGTGCAGCTGGGTGATCTTCTCGGCCAGAGAAGCCTTTTGGTGCTGGGTGAAGGGGATGGTGTGGATGACCTGATGATGAGGGAATCAGAGGCCAAGGAAGAATTGGTTGAGGTTGTCAAGGAAGATGTGAGACATAGAAGGCAATGAGCCCGGGAATCTTGCGAGAGAAGATAGGGGCGGAACCGGGTCCGTATGCACATACTTGGTAGACGGGCATGATTGCTCTTCCTGGACTTGATCCAAATTTTGTCTGACAATGGCTAACACTGATGGACGTCAAGATGAGTCTACCTTCCACTGGGGGTCGCTAAGGTTGAGGTTTTCAGATTTCTCCTCATATCAGAGGAAATAATCGCAATATTTATATCTGCGAAGTCCTTCTTCCGTCTCTCGACCGGAGATTTTGCGAGTAAGACTCCAAACGTTTGATCAGTATTCATGGATGAAGCAGAGAATATTGCTTTCGACCTCGGTATCCCACTGGTGTCAGACACCAACGATTTACATGGCTTACTGACTGACAATTGGATGCCTGAGTAGCTCTCCTTGGGATGAATGACATCTAAGCGCGTGTTACGTACGCTGAAGTTTGTGAGACGAGCATGGCGAGATGCGGGGACTCCACGGCAGCTGAAGCCGGCAACAAGCAGCCAACGACTTGAGGCTCGAGTTCCCGGGCGTCTGCGATTCCGCTGGGAGAAGAGGAGTTGAAGACTAAGTCTGCCAAGTGAGGTTGTTATAGGGGTGCCCAAATGGTAGCTAGGCACCTAGGTAACTGGACCAATAGAATAGACCGCCTAGCGACCCTTAAAGACATAGGCCGAGGGGCTCAAGTCTTGCAGCCCAGGGCAAGCCGGGCTAATAAGCGCCTTTCGCCCCCAAAATTGATGACTTCAGGAACTCAAGAACAATCGGCCTCGCAGGGCCTTGGTCATGAGCCATCCCCTCGACAACGTCAAGTTGTGCTTCGATATTATCCTGCTTCCACGAAGCTTGCAGTTCCCGCAGAGTATCAAGTCGTCCCTTACACATGTCCCCCAATCCTTCGCTCTCCTTCTCTTTGCTCTCACCATCTGCTGCAGTACTCTTCCTCAAACGAGCTTTCATTGCTCTCACCCACTCCCAGAACTCTTCCCCTCCGTGAAGGACGTTGTCCTCACTGCCAACGACGAGCTGAATTTGTACCTGACGGACCAAGTCCTTTTGAATCTTTTTTCCAAAGAGGCTTTCCACGTCCGCCACTCCAGCGGGCCATTTCTTCGCGTCGTCCAAAACCGTGGCCATCCCAGGGGCTCCAACACTAACAGCGGCAAGTCTTTCAGGGTATAGATACAGTAGCCGATGCGCGAACTGCCCTCCCCCTGAAAAGCCCATTAAGAAAACCTTTGTCGTGCTGATCCCCGGCCACCGGTGCGCCACCTCGTCCAGGATGGACCACAGTGCTAGATCTGAGCGCAACGTCTTTGAATGGAGTAGTTTATACGAGTCTAGATCGTTAGGTCCATCGATCCCCGCGGGAAACAAAGGTGCCAGGACAGCGCATGGGGCAGACTCTGCAAAATTGATGAGATCGCCATCTTTCTGAATGGCCGAAACGGTTCGCCTGGTACCATGGATATAGACGAGTAGCGGGAGTTTCTCTTTCTCGTTTGAAGTTGCAGCTAGTTCTGCATTGTAGTGCTTGGCTGGAACATAAATGCCATAAGAGACTCGTGGATCACTTGAGAGGCTCTGCCAAGGGACGTGACCTAGCAAAAATGCAGAATAAAGAAACTGGGGAGGAACGTTGGATGTTGTCAGTGCCTTATCCATATCGGTCTTACTTGCTTGAACCTCCCTTCTGTGGTCTCCGATGTGGAAATGTAGCGGATCAGCTCATTTATGGTCAACAATGAGATCAGTTCACAGCTATATCCTGTTGTCTTCGCCTAAGGGTCGACACCGCGAAGGCTCGAGCGATATTCGCAAATCGGGCCGAGCTAAAAAGCGAATTTCGCTTTGAATCATCCAGGTTCAGATTCTCACCTTTCAGGCTCTTTTTGAGCTCAATCCCAGCTAAGGTGGATGGTACCGCCTACGTCGCCATACTTCATGTCTCGCATCCTGCCACACAAACTACTTCGACATCGTAGTTCTTCGAAGCCATGCTCCACTTACCAGCCATATCAATCCAGAGATCTGTCATGCGTATCACCCGCAGGTTTTCCGACACTCGAGCCTCGTATTGACGTTGATCCCACTCTTGTTGATAATTTTGATTTCGTGCGCCGAGCCGAGAGGGCTTCTTCCTCATTTCACCATTCCCAGAGGTATCGGCAAAGGGCAAAAAGAAGCCGACACCACGGTACTGCCAATGAACAAAAGCTCCAGAAGATGTATTTTCCCACAACTGAGGGAGTCTCGAGGTCTATTGCGCCCCCTATTCGATAACCTCGCAGTACCGTGCGGCTAGTGTATGACAGCGTGAAACCAGATCCTAGGATCATGAATGTCGTTGGCGACATGGCCAGGAACCCGATGAAAATATCGGCAAATCGATTGGCTTGATTGATTTTTCTCATGGCAAGGACACCCACCCGGTGTGTGAGGAGGATTTGGACAATGTATACCGGAATGCATTTGAGGATTTCCAAGTTATTCAGGAGAAAAGAAAGATTTTGTTGCTTGACTCTCTTAGATTTCAAAGGTCCAGCTCTTTCAGCCGCAACCCGCGCTTTGCGCACTTTGAAGGCTTCGATTCGTGCATCCGTGACTCTTGTGTTTCGCCCTAGAGGCTTTATTCCTCCTCTCACATCAGCCTCAGATGTTGTTGAGATTGTATCATCACCTCCACGGGTTCTGGATTGGGTTGAACATTCCTTCTCTTTTGTCTTTGCAAATTCATCTAGCGCCGACGGCAGATTCTCATACACAAGGTAGGTTTTCGCCAAAACGACACGCATGAGAAGGAATATCAGGACAGGATGAATGACGACAACCCAAGGTGTGGGGTGCGCAGCGTCGTAAAGCCAGCTGAATGCACCCATTTCGTGTCAGAACAACGTGGATTCTGTATTGTCCAGGGTTAGCGTACTTTGTCTTTTTGGTTGATTTCAAAGTGGGTGAAACTTACACAACGACTGAGCAGAAGTGAGGCTCTCTCGAGCAACAACGAGCTATGATTCAAAGGCAGGAATCTGAAATCAAGGGAGGGAAAGGAAAGTGAGTTGAGGATCGCAGTCCAACTTGAACTTGAACTCGAATGACATCGCACCGCCGCCAAGCAATGAACTTGCCTACCTTGCGCAAGCAAATTATGCAGGCAGATACCCGTTGGAATATCCTCAGAAGTTCGCCTTGCCTATGGTGAACGTCGAGGATCTCTGGTCACCCAAGTCATTGTCGGCGGCCACGATATGACTGCGGGGCCGACATCTCCCACAGGGACCAAACGTAAACCCTGCTCCGCTATTACCACACACCACAACCCACCACTGTCTAGAGAAGAGCGTTGATGTCAGTCAAATACAGTTAAAAGAACTCTCAAGATCCTTTAAGAAGGTCCACAAAAGCGGGCGTCATGCAGTTGCTTCAGGTATGGACATGTTTGATTTGATCTGAGATGAGAAGCCGACCTGGAACGTGAGACGAAGAACCAACGACTGGCGCATGGCAGAGAATGTTCATCAATTCGCAAGGTCAAAAGAAAGAGTTGCTTATCCGTGTTCCAATTCTGTACATAGTCCGCACCTCCCTGGACAAAGGAACTGCGTTGTTCTGGCGAGAACGCCACGCCCTGTCAATGCATATCGAAATACTGATTTCTTTTCATGTGTTCGCAGCTCAAGTTTTTCAAATTTACTTTCTATACCACAGTCGAGTGATGCGTGTGTGTCTCACTGTAACGGACTAGTTAGCTTGTCTGCATCAATAGTAGCGCAGGATATTCAAAACATACTCTTCTTCTGCAGTTGGAAAATGCCATACATCAACGCCTCACTGGTAGGTGGACATCCTGGCACATAAATGTCCACCGGCACAATCCGATCGCAACCTCTTGTCACACTGTAGGAATAATGATAATAACCACCGCCGTTTGCGCAGCTACCCATGGAAATAACCCATCTTGGGTCGGGCATCTGATCGTACACCTGTCTCAACGCCGGTGCCATCTTGTTGGTCAACGTGCCGGCGACAATCATCACATCACTCTGTCTCGGACTGGCTCGAAAAATTATACCCAATCGATCCTGGTCGTAGCGGGGCGTGGAGAGGTGCATCATTTCGACGGCGCAGCATGCCAATCCGAAGGTCAAAGGCCATAGCGAGCTCTGTCGTGCCCAATTTGCGATCTGATCCAGTGTCGTAAGGGCGAATTGCATGGCGCCTTTATTTTGTTCTTGCGAGGCGAGGGGGACTTCTCGGCGCACGCCACCGGTGACGGGTAGACGTGAGGCATCGCTACCGGCTGACTGGGAGACGACCGACGTGGCAGCTTTGGAGGGAGATGTTGAAATTGAGGCAGCGGGAGCAGCGCGGATAAGAGAATATGGAACTGTAGTCGAGACTGCAAGCAGTTGGTCAATTGAGAGTCCTGCAGGAGGAGCTTTGCGTGCATTACCTCGAAGCGCCCGCGGAGCAACAGTTCTCGTCAGCGACATCATCTTGGGCGATGTCAGTAGAGAGTGGAGAATTGAACGTCGAAGTGAGAATTGAAGAGCCGTCAAGGGAAGAGGACGAGGGGAGGCGAATCTACACCAGAATCTATGATGTGCAGTTCGAATTGCGCGGAGAATTGCAAGCTCTGTGATTGGTTGACTTCTTTGCTCCAACAGAAGTACGAAGTTGTACAACGACGCAGCGAGGAAGTCGTGGCACTTTCAGGGCGATTTGGGGAGTATTATCTGCGCAACCACGAGCAACAACCGCAGTTGGGCATGCCTCGATGGCGATGGATCTGAACTCGTCGCCGGCCATAGCATGTGTTGGCATCATCAGCAAGTATGACCAGCCGTTGCACATCTCCATCTTCCCACCCCATAACACGGCGCCCAACGCGGAACTTGAGTTCCTGTTCCTGCTGAACAGCTGCCTCGACATCTTCGACCTGCGCGCTCGGACTACTAAACTTCTCGACTCTGACCTTGGTCTACTCCAGGCCATAGATGACCGGCTGGCCTGCTATGGCTGGCTGACGAACACGGGCATCAAGTTTATCATTGTGGTGGACATGATGGGCCGCCCTCGTCCAAATCCCTCCGATGGAGACGCTCCCAAGGACAAGAGACGTTTCCCGCCTGCAGCCGTAGGCCTGCGAGATGCGGACCTCAAGCCAGCTTTCCGAGCCGTGCAGACTGCCTACATCCACTTGATGCTCAATCCTTTCCACATGCCGGACGAACGGACACCGTTGCAGATCGCGAACCATGGCGGGAAAAGTCCGGAAATCACAAGCAAGAAGTTCATCAAGGAGATCCAGAGAATCGGCAACCTCTGGTATCCAGGCATTGGGAACATATAAGCTACGAGGAAAATTAAGACCTGACAAGTAGCATAATTGCTCTGCAGTTACCGAGAAGACCTGAATGACACACGAACAGCGGGACAGAGAACGGCAATGGCAAACACCGCCCACAGAAGTACAAGTACGCCAGATTTAGCCGCTACCTATTCCCAACTTTTGGTCTCGAAGCCCATGATTGACACGGATGGGACTCCTTCTTCATGGCTTAAGACCACCGTCAGCATCAAGCTTGGCCGCTGTGTCTCCCACTTCCGCTGCAGTCTCAGCGGCTTCTTCCTCGGCCTTGCTTGGTGTTCTGACCAGTGGGACCTCATCCATCTTGGTATCCGGGTCAGCAAGCTTCGCTGCCTCCTCGCTGGCGACGGGATCATCAGCCGGTGGAGCAGCCACTGCTGCGGGCGCCCCGGTTTCAGTCATGCCCTCGGACTTGATATAATCCAGGACAAGCTCGAGGGTCTTTGCAGGGCCAGCTTGCTCCCAAAGACGAAGAGTGCCTTGTTTGTCAATGACGACAACCCCGCGTGTAGTGGATTTGCCAGGGCCCGGCTTTTTCATTCCAATTGCAGAGGTCAAGGTTGCATTGGGGTCACACTTACACAGATGATCAGTAAACTTCCCATACACAGACGGCTCTGAGAACTTACGAGGAGCGGATATGGTAACTTCTGCTTGGTCGCAAAAGTAGTGTTTGCCTTGGGACTATCCGTGCTCAATCCATAGACTGCAAGAGATGCGCCAGTGATGGGTGCATAGCTGTCTCGAAATAGACATGCTTGAGTTGTGCCTATATAGCCTCTTGGTCAGTATTTACCGCATGCTCTTTTGACCCTCATAGAAGTGGTAGAAGAACTCACAGCCTGGCGTGCTTGCTTTCGGATATGTAAAGATGACAATGCCAGCGCCGCTCTTGTCGACCAATTCTTTGACTGTCACATCCGTGCCATCATGCGTCTGTACTGTGCCGCCAAAGCCTTCGAGCTCGATTTTCTCCCCAGCTGCGAGCTTGCCGCTTCCTTTGGTGCTGCCGTTAGTATTTGATTTAACAGGGTCGGCTGTCTCGGGCACAGGCTCTGTTGCAGCCGATGCAGTGGACTCTGGGGATTTTTTGGATCCAGTCACCACAGCCTTGGCTTTGTCGGCAAGCTTCTTGACCGTAGAACCACTACCACGCTTGGCCGCTGGGGGCGCCGCAGCGGGCTCTTTTGGTGGCGGTCGTTTGCGTAGCTCGACGGGCATTGCTGGTCAAGCTCTAGAGAGGCTGTGTTGAATGCGATCTGTATTATGATTCATTAGGTAGGCTCAAGGCTCAAAAGCAAAATTTACGACGTGAACGACAAGTTGAATTGATAGTCAGTAGGCTGTGGGATTCGAGCGCAACAACCAAAGGTGGTTGGCATGGTCAAGCAGGATGTGCGGGTTGTGCCAAAGAGTAATTCGAAGATGGCTGGGTGAGGCAGTATCTCGAGTTCGGTCGAACCCTCGACTCCTCGAGAATGATTCCTGACACCCAGAGAATTAGCAAGCATAATTGGCAGTTCCCGGGTCACCCTCTGCGTTAGCAGGTGTTCTGAAGAAAGTGTTCGACTCTGCTCAGGGCGATGATAATCTCTGGTAGCAGTTCACATTGGGGACATATCAAATGAGAGAACATGGCAGAGATTGGACTTGCAGTTCGAGCTCTAGGAATTCTAATGGAACTTCATGACTTACCCAAATGTCATTCCTGGGAAACACAATCGCAGTGCTCACCATTCGCTTGTCGTGCAGCATTATAATCGTCCACACAGTGACATGGACCGGCAATAGAGAGTTCCCAGTGGGTGTAGCTGTGGCAAAAGCAACGCATTGTGACTTACTCGAGCAGCACAGGTTGATTGGCTTTGGGGGCCGCAGTGCGGAAGCAGTCTACGGCTGAGGGTGTGTCGCCTTCAGTATGAATTCCCTGTATGACTCGGAGATCAGTACCTGTCGGCTTTTGTCCCCAAGATTAGCAGGGACAGACTCGATACTCACGTCAATCGATGGTGTTGATTCCGAAGAGTGCGATGCCGCTGGAAATGGCTGGTCCTGGACAGGTCCTCGAGGAAAGTCGGTCAAAAGCAGTTGTAGGGACGCACTTGCGGAGCTTCAACAAGCGTCACTGTACAGCAAGCTCACCCTCACGTGAACTGTGGTGACTACGAGAGATCCCGTCGCGGTCGCCTCCTGAGAGTTCTGACACCGCTCATTAGCCGCGCAGACGGCCAATCTCAAGCTAACCGAGGACTCGGATTGATAAGCGACACTACAAATTGAAAGCACAGCGTCACTTGGGAGTGCAGGGCTCGGAAACCGGGCAAGAATGTCAGAACAACGGCTGCTGCCAGTATTTCTGAAACGGAGAGGATCTGCGAGGCGCCTCCTCATCCAAGTCTCGGCAACACCTCTGCGACTCCCTCATGTCTGCACAATCATTCGTGCTACCCATGCTGGTGGCTGGCAGAAAGCCTGGGAGAAATTGACTTGCACTGACACGGTTGACACCGCACGCTTGCATGCCCCGCATAAGGCAATCTCCTCGCTTCCATCGGATTCAGACCAATGCTTCACACGTTCGTAAATCGACCAAGACTAAGATTGTAGCACATTGAATCGTATTGCTTTGACTAGCTGTTCGCGTCTAAGGAGACCTTCCAGCTGTCTCTAATTATGTTGCTTCAGCACAAGTAATGAGTTACTGGTCATATTCATCCCCAGAAGCGGCCCCTAACAGATCCGACACCTCGCGTCCTTTGCCATTTCCTTCTTCCCCTCGACCCTCGGCTTCGGGATTCGGGAGACACCTTCCACCTGAGCTACTTGACCTTCGCCGAGTTGATAATGCTCACTTCGTCCTGTCGCAATGAACCAGTACTCACATGCTCAGCACTAAAAAGCCAAG
This sequence comes from Cladophialophora exuberans, assembly GCA_030068005.1. Taxonomy (NCBI): domain Eukaryota; kingdom Fungi; phylum Ascomycota; class Eurotiomycetes; order Chaetothyriales; family Herpotrichiellaceae; genus Cladophialophora; species Cladophialophora exuberans. Next base: position 40,470 of record JANSVK010000037.1, read on the forward strand.
ACAAGAAAAATAAAGAAAACGTGCCGATGATGTTGAGGGGAGGTCGGTAGTGATGCTTGCAGCAGAGGTAGGTCAATATGGAGGAGTAATCCGTCCAAGTTGGTCAGGCTGACCATGAAAATCGATTCTTCATCAGTCCTGCATAAATGAGCAGCAATGGGATTGCTGTCTGTCGTATGTCGCTAAACCTTGATTGATTTCTGATGTGGCGTGCACGTATACTCGTGATAAGCTGTGGCCGAATTCCATAACGTCGTTGGAAGTCGTTCCCGTATCACCATATTGGATTGAGTCGAGTAAGCCATTCAGATAAGAGTTTGCGTTGTCCACTAATTCCCGTTCCGGATTTGCCATGTGCTAGAGCAAACCCCGCGCCGGATCCGACATGCCCATTTGTTGTTTGTTTGTAGAAGACAACAGGTCGTCCTCACAAAAGAGTTGGATAGGAACAAAAGTCATGCTGTCATTCCGTTTCAACGATAATCGCCGTTGCCGCCGGTCATCCTCGTACCGGAACGAAGCCTATCGTCCAAAACTAGTGATTAGTCAGATGTCATATCAAATCTCCACGCGAACCGAAGCAAAACGCAGAGGAGATCCCTTACATGGGAGCCATAGGTTTCAGTACTCACATCCTGTCACTTCCATTCTGGTCGTTGCCGCTGGTGCCGCGTTCGATGACTTTGCGTCGAGAGCTGGAGATTGCAGCGGGCTTGCCGGCCTGAGAGGTGTGCTGCGGGGTGGGAGCTCCAGTGGCGGCAGCGGTGGCGGGATGTGCTCCTCGACGTGGCTTCTCGTCTTCCTCTTGAGGGTTCTGGTTGCCAGCCGCCTGTGCGATGGCCTGGGCGTTCTTCTGGTATTTGTAGACAGTCCAGTCGAACACGTAATCGTATTGGAAGGACTCTCGGACGAACAGATCACGGAAGATCTTTCTCAAGTAGGAGTAGTCAGGCTTGTCGTCAAAGCGGAGGGAACGAGTGTAGTTGAGATAGATGGCGAATTCGTTGGGAAATCCGCGGCACAAGACCTCGGTGGGGGTAGTCATCTTCTTCTCCATGATGCGGTCATACTTCTGCTTCTTGGTGGCAGCCTTCAGGCCTTGCCATGGAAGAGAGCCACGGCAGAAGTAGAGCATGACATAGCCCAAGGACTCCATATCATCACGACGGGATTGTTCGACACCCAAGTGAGTATTGATGGATGCGTATCGAGCAGTACCCGTCAAGTTCTTGTTCTCTCTGTAGGGGATATGGAAGTGGGTTTTCGGGTCACGGTACTTCTTGGCGAGACCGAAGTCGATAACGTTGACCTGATTCCCACGTTTCCCAATTCCCATCAAAAAGTTATCCGGTTTGATGTCACGGTGGATGAAGGACTTGGCGTGGATGTACTCAATTCGGGAGATGAGTTGGTCGGCCAGTAAGAGGACGGTCTTGAGGGAGAATTTGCGGTTGCAGAAGTTAAACAAGTCTTCCAGACTGGGACCAAGAAGGTCGAGGACCATGGCGTTGTAGTCACATTCTGTTCCGAACCAGCGAACGAATGGGATTCCGACACCTCCAGCGAGTGACTTGTATACGCGGGCTTCGTATTCCAGCTGAGGGTGTTTGGCCTTGACGGATTCGAGTTTGATGGCAATCTCTTCACCAGAAATGATGTTGGTGCCCAAATAGATGTCTCCGAAACTGCCGCTACCAATCTTTCGTCCGATACGGTATTTGTTACCGACACGCAAATCCTACCAAATCCGTCAGCAAGTGATACAATATACGCCCACAGGTTGTGTAATGCGGTTCAACTCATGGTCCAGCTCTTCATAGCCGGATCATGAAATGAAAATCCATCACTCGAGGCTTTTACATACCATGGTCGTCATTTTCGTAGAGTGATTGGCAGCGATGAGGCTGCGGTAGAAATTTCGGCCGTGATATGGATAAGATCAAGGAGGGGGGTGGTGGAGGGTTGAGATGGTGGTTTGAGGAATGGTTGATTTGATGAAGGGATTTAAGAGTGGTCTCAGGCTGCTGTGACGTTGGTTAGCAACCCCGTTTTGTCACCAAGCAATGCTCAATGCAGTGACAAGGCACTGTATCTCTCGTAAACTAAAAACGAGTAGAAGATTGAACAAGGAGAGAAAAGCTGAGAGTGTGTAGACAGGTTGGAGTTGAGTTGGTCGGACTCAAAGACAGCAGAGGTTAAGGTGGAAGGTCGGGTCGGTGTGGGCGATGGTGTCGAGGCGAGCCAAGCGGGCACAGGCGGCAAGCAGGACGGAACATGACTAACCTGGTGCAGAGATGGTGCCTGGGTGCGTGAGGATTTCACTTGGACGACGACAGGTGAGTCGAAGCCCACACAAGTCCGTCAACGGGCAAACCTTTGAGGAAGAAAGCAGATCTGAAGGGAGGTGCAGGCAGTGAGTGAGTGGGATGAGGAAAGAGGCAGGACAGGTTAAACAGCTAGGGAGGAACAAGAGCGAAATGAGGGAAAGTGGAAAGGTCACAAGCAAGGCCAACAGGGCAATACTCTGCTGCCCGAGACTTCACCAATAATGGACCTGAGGGGCGGTGCCACTTTTTCACCCTCCGCCCTTTTACCAACTGTCACAGACACTTTTCGCCTCACATTCAGCAGCCGTGCAGCCATCCAGCTGGAATTCGTCACAGTTGTGTATTCCACTGGTCCTTGCCGGCTCAACTTCGCAAGCTCATATGCAGAACTCACGCCATTGAAGCTATCGCAGCTTTTGCCGAGATAGGTTCATCATGTAAAAATAAACCCCGCCTAACACCTAACCGGTGTCCTCGGCTGCCCCCTACGCACGCCCCCCAATAGGCCGCCTAGGCCCAACAGAAATGACTCGAGGCCCCTAGGCCATGACCTAGGCTTCCTTATCGGCCGTTTTCTAACCACCAGCCCTTAAAACAAACCGCGGCCAGCAATTCATTTATTTCATTGTTTGCCTCATCTAGTTGGGCACCGATCGATTCTCATCTTACCCGCAAATTCTTCCATATACCATTTTGCTATTGGCCGTAAAGCAATTAATTTATCTCTCTACTGGAGCGAATGACGAGAAATGATCCAAAGTTTATTCGATGGTTGTGCAACTTCCCACGCTATGAGTGTCACCTGGGCAATCTTTCATCATCAGCCTGATCACACTTGAGTTTATCACGAGCTTCATGTCTCAATCGGTCTTGAGGCATCTTAACAAATGATGGATTTAAGAACGTCTGCCGGCATAAGATTTGATTTGGGCAGCCTCGTGCACGGCCGTTCCAGTAAACCGTCGTGATTGTTGATGGAGCTCAGACTGTTTCATGTTTTCTTGATCGTCGAGATCGAGGCCGGACTTTATCGGGCCAGAATCTTTTAGCCTGGCAGATCATCATTCATCGGCAGCTTCTATTGTTGATCTCAATTTTACAAATGCTCAAACGAGTGACAGGTGCCGGTTCTCCGTACTCAGGTACATCTGGAAATTTGTGTAGCATCCGAGTTCCTGGAACGTCTTACCGTGTTTGCAAGCCACATCTGTTCGCTTCTGAGCCACAGTGACTTCATACCATAAAGCCACTGCCACTGCCACCTAGCCAACCCGTCGACGCATCATCTGTCCACGGTGGTGACGCGCCATGCTACCTCCACATGTACCGGATGACAGCAGCAACCTGAGTTCCTGAATGTTTTGCTGTTTCAAGTTCTGCATGCAAGTAGGTATTAGACGGCTAAACCAGGTGCCAAAAACACCCAGCGCCATGGCGTGGCCTCCCATAGAGCCCAGCACAAGTCATCTCACCTACCTCTTGCTCGCCTTCTTTCTGATCCTCTACGCCTTGTTCTCAGAACTGATCCGAAACCGAGCCCATCTCTCTGAACCCCCACTGGCGACATTTGCAGGATTCCTCGCTGGCCCTCGTGTTGCCAAGATCCTTGATCCTATATCAGAATGGCATTGGGAGGACAATATCACTCACGAAATTACGCGCGTCATTGCTGGTGTACAATGTTTTGCCGTTGGTCTTGAATTGCCAGCGAAATACCCGAAACATCATCGAGGGAGCATTGCCATGCTCTTGGGCCCGATCATGACCCTTGGCTGGCTTATTTCCGCCCTCATAATCTATATTGTGCTCAAGACAACCTGGCCCACGGCTTTGATTGTGGCCGCCTGCCTTACTCCTACAGATCCCGTGCTGTCGGCCAGCGTGATCGGCGAGGCAAGATTTTCTCAGAGGATTCCACCGCGAATCAGGCACCTTCTCTCCGCAGAATCAGGTTCCAACGATGGCACGGCTTTCCCTTTTCTGTATCTTTCTCTCTACCTTATCATTACCAAGTCGGCCGGGCAAGGTGCCAGAATGTTTATAGCCGACCTTCTTCTATGGCAATGTTTGATGGGGACAGTCATTGGCATCGTTATCGGCCAGTTGGCAAGACGAGCACTACGATTCAGCGAGTCTCGAGGTTTCGTGCAGGAATCAACTCTTTTTGTGTTTTATTTCCTCCTTGCAATTCTTTGCGTTGGCGTCGGAAGTACACTTGGACTGGATGATTTTTTGGTTTGCTTTAGTGCCGGAGTGGCATTTTGCTGGGATGGATGGTTCTCGTCACGAACTTACAAGATGAAGTTGCCCAGCATACTCGATCTTCTCCTCAACTCAACCATGTTCATCTACTTCGGAGCGATCATCCCCTGGGAAAACTTTGAAAAGAACTTAAGCCCGGGAAAGATGCTGCTCTCCACTGTGCTGATCCTTCTCATGAGGCGACTTCCGGCCATGCTCATCCTGAAAAGGTTCATTCCGGACATCAAAACATACGGAGAGGCCATGTTCGTCGGACACTTCGGACCCATGGGAGTCGGAGCTTTGTTTCTCTCTATTGAAGCACGAGCACAGCTTGAAACGGGTACATCATCTCCGTTGCCGCACCCTGGAAAGCACGTCTTCCACCAAGAAGCCATCGGAACTGTGTGGCCGGTTGTTTGCTGGGTCGTCTTCTTCTCCATCATGGTTCATGGCTTCTCACCGCTTTTCATGGCCCTCACGAGTCATTTCTTGAGGGATCCAAACAAGAGATCCCCTTTGGTTGCAGGCGAAGAAGACAGGCTTGGAGGCATGTTCGACGAAAATGAAGAAATAGAAGAGCAACGTAATGGAGACATCTACACTGATGATATCGAGACGGAGGTGGAAGATTCTCGAGATCGTACTCGTACATGATATATGATCAGGGCCACTCATGAACAATTGCGCCAGCTATGTCCACCTGGGTACTAACCAAACGCCTCGGCTTTGATGCCGGCGGAACATCTCCGCCTGGCGGGGATAGATTAACGTCCGGTGGAGATGCACGACCTGCTGCTTCTGTCCCGATACCCGGGTAAGTAACCGTGGGGAAGAGCTTGGTGGGATCATTTCGCGGTGCCCTAACAGACATAGATTGTTTTTGATTGTAGCCAGGGCCAAAGCTAACGTCTCAAAAAAAAATCTAGCTTGCCACTCAATGATAGAGCGGACGTCTGCGAGGTAGCTATTCCGCGACGGCAAGAATATAAGTTACGCTACATCCGAAGAGGGAGTATTGAAAAACAGATAGCTTAAGAATTCGCCAAAATGCGACCAACAGAATCAACGTCTCATCCGTACATCCTCCAAACTCCTCATGGCGGCCTGAAAGGTCTCGAACAACGTGATCTGTCAGGGAAGCCGGTCCTCCTCCGCTTCACGAAAGTACCATACGCACTTCCACCAACAGGCGCACGTCGATGGCGGCGTCCCCAGCCCTTACCCAAGGATTTCACATTCAACAACTCCCAAGGAGCGCCTGGTGACTTCACCAAGTTCGGCCCGATATGCCCACAGCCAATCTACGACCACGGGAGCATCGCTGTCGAAAATCCCAATGCAGCACCGCCGGTCCAGAATGTGCAGGATGAGGATTGCTTGTATCTAAACATCTGGATTCCAGCTTCTCCGCCGCCGACCAAGAATGGCTGGCCCGTACAGTTCCACATTCACGGCGGATGGCTGCAAGTCGGCGACGCCTTGCAGCAAAACGACCACGATCCATTCGATCTCCTAGCTCACACGACCCCGCGGATTATCGTGTCTCCCACGTACCGACTCAATCTGTTTGGATTTCTCGCAGGCTCCGAACTCGCCAGTCTGAAGGAAGACCCTTCGCCTTCAAACTATGGCCTATGGGATCAACGCTGTGCACTGGAGTGGGTTGCTCGCAATATCCACCTCTTCGGCGGTGATGCCAGCAATATCACAGTCGGGGGTTTGTCCGCGGGCGCCAACAGCACATTCTTCCAATTGAACCACGACAAATTGCTGCCATCCAACCAACGGCATATCAAGCGCGTGTACCTGTGGTCCAATGCCGTGGCGATCCAACCCAATCCGACGACCTCGCCAGTGCTGACACAGCAATTCAACGACCTGTGCGCCATCTTCTCCATCCCATCGACATCTTCGCCGCGAGAGAAACTCTCCGCATTACGCAAGATCCCCTCAAAGGACCTGGTCGCCTCGCTGGCCAAGATGAAGATGCACACCTTCCGCTCCTCGACCGACAACGATTTCATCCCCGCGACATTTCTGTCGTCGCTGCACAGCGGGACCTTCACGGCGCGACTCGCGGAGAACAACGTCTCCGTCCTCCTCGGCGAAGTCAGCGACGAGAAGGAGCTGTACAAGATCGTCAACCCGCCTTCAACGTATCCGGGCCTGTTGACACAGTTGGGAAACTACTACCCCCAGCACGTGGCCCAGGCTCTGCTGCCTCTATACACCATGCCAGCAGCAAGTTCGACCAACGCAGACGAGTGGAAAGAGGTGTTTTCACAGATCGTAGCCGATGGGCAGGTCCACGCGTCGTTGCGCGGCTTCACGCACCTCTTGCTCAATCCACCGGCAGGCAAGACTGCTCTCCCGTGCAGCAAAGTGCACCGGTACCGCATCTCGTGGCGCGCCAAGAATCTCGACAACTGGATCTCGCCGGCCGTAGGCGTGTGTCACGGCCTGGACACACCCATATGGTGGGGCAGCGGTTGGCGAGCTGACTACACCGAGCAGGACAAGGCGATCATAAAGAAGATTCTCGAGCCGTTTGGACGCTTCTTGTATGGTGAGGATGTTGGTGGCAGTGGGGACCTCAAGGGAGAGAAATACCTGCGATGGGTCGATCAGAAGGGCGAGGTGCATGAGGACCACGTAGATGAGTTGTGGGATCGTGGTTTGAACGTTGCCCGGCGGGTGTGGGAGGCGCAGAAGGGTGTCGTGGTGAAGGAGAGTGAGGGTCAGAGTCGATTGTAGATAACCGAGAGAAAATATGTAGAGATAATAGGTTGGGGCAATCTGCAACGAATCGTCAGCATGTTGCCTTGCTGATGAATTCTCTATGTCTATCCAGGGTTTCTCCGTGTCGTGCAAGCGTTGCGATGTGCTTGACGGCGGGATATCTACCCGCTCTCTCGGTGAGTGAGGTTCACCACAGAAATCAGGATCTATCCAATGATGGCTGCGAGTGCGTATTGAATCTGGGCGAGACTTTGTCATACCTCTGAGCAGATTGCTTGAGCCCTAAATTTTGGGAAGTTGATCTACTTTAGAATCAACTCCCATGCGTGCACAATGTTTGTCCCTGCTCCTTCTTCTGCCTCGTCGAGCCCTTCTCTTGTCGGAGTTGTTGTAGTCGGAGTCATTCAGAGGGAAGGGTTTGTGGTCGTAAAGGAACAGGAAATGCGGTGAGAGATTGGCTGCGGCTGCTGATAGCTAATCCTCGTCAAGGTCTAGATACCCAGAATGGAGGATATCCTGGGCGGGCCAGCGTTCTGCTGAATTCGGATTCAAAGTGTCGTATGTGAAAGACACGTTATCGTTTGAAAGGCCTTTCTCGAGCAGCTTTGAAGCCCAATGTTTGATACTCGCAGCTGCCTCATCGCTTTTCGGAGGGAGAGGACGACCTTCGGTATTATCCGTGCCGTTGTAGTAGGGGTTCGAATACAGATCGAAATCGATCGCCATTCTAGTACGAACGGCCTGCTCGCAATCTTCGTAGGTACCAGTTCGTAGAATGCCGTCGTACATCCCGGGTTTGTGGAAATCATGTCAAACGATACACCCGGCCACTCTCCTTACCAGTGAAATTGAAGCCTGAGGCCAACATTGATGAAGAGAAAGCAACCCACTGTTTCCGCAAGTGCGTCTGTCGATCTGAAATACCTGGCGCCCGTACATGGAGTCGAGACGCATATGAGACGAAGATGCCTCGCATCGGGACAAATTATTGACAGAAGGTCATGCAGAGATCTTTGTCGGGCAATATTGAATCCCGTCGACAAAGAATTATGTATTTCGGTAGAGGATCATAATGGACCTCTCAATCGTGGCAAGGTCGCAAATGTGAAAAGTCTTGACACGACGCGTCAGGCGCGTTTTGCTAAAGACTTTTGCGCTGTAGGGATCAAAGGTCCCCCGTAATTTCTCCCTACTCACCCTCATGGATATCGAGATGAATACTTTGGGGGTAGTGCTAGATTCGTCGGGTTGAACGCCGGAACAGTTCGCTGCTCGATGACTCGATATACATGGCACGTACACAAAGCAAGCTGGTCCTCTTGAAAGATCGCATACATAAATACTTCGAATGTTTGCTATGTGATATAGTAGCACGCCTACGCCTGGCACATAGGCATGTCTCTCCCCGTGACCTTAGCCCCATCCGAGCGCCGTGATTGCTTCTACATGCCAACTCTCCAAATGCCAGCATGCGCCATCTAGAGCCCGGAACCCTTCTCTTGAACACCTTTGTAGCTCTGAGTACATCCCCATGGGAAGCTGTCGCGAGGTGAGGAAGTACGCCGAGACCGACGTATCGAGCGTCTTTTGCCCTCCAAGCTCAGGTGTTCATACCCCATATACATGTCTCGATAGATGAGAGTATACTATCGCTATAATAGGGCCCAAACATAAGCATTGGAGCAACGTAGAAACGGTGGGAGGCATGAGTTGGGAATGCTTGTCATCGAAGAACGTTCAATTCCCATACCTTGCATCTATCCTTCTCAAGGATGGCGGGCAGCGACTCGCCCATCGGGTGGAGAATTGGTGGGCTCGAGTTTGACGTCCTGGCCTACTTCAGCGTCTCGTTGAGGGCGGAAGGCAAGACCTCCATTCCAGACGATACGGTATGCACCAATTTTATCCTTCTTGACCATGTGATGGCGATAGGCATCCCAGGAGACGAGAAGGAACCAAAGGACTGCCAATATACCCATGATGGTAAAGTTGCGCACCAACGAGTGAGTCGCAACCAGAGAAATGGGGACAAGCTGAAATCCGAGGCCAGAGTTGATCCAGCCCAATATGATGGCAACGCGACCGAGCCATCGGTGGATGTATGAGAGGATGCTCTTCTTGCCGGTGCGTTTGAAATGTATATGTTGCAACACACCCAACGCTGGTTGGAAGAGGATCAAGCTGATTGTGGCGATAAACCCGATTACGACGTGTGCCTTCGTCGATGTGCCACTGGCAAAGTAATTCAGGTCGTTGTCGGCGATGTCGATGCCTAAACCGAGAGCACTAATCATTAAAGCTAACCCGAGTAGCTGGATTGGTGCGTGGATGCGGGAGGCGACACGCACTCCTTTCAATGGAAGGTGCAGTGAAATCGCGCCCAGTGGGAACAAGAGGATGAAGGCGGTGGACATCATGCATGCGTGGGCATTGCGTTTGCGCAGAAAGATCTTGAATCCATCTTCGTAGAAGCCTCGTTTCTCAAGGGAATGCTCGGGTTGAGGGTTTTCAAGAGTTGTCGCAGCGACTGTAGACACCTGTTAGTACTGTACTAGAAGTGAGGCTATGATATGAATAGTAACTTACCAGCAGAACCAGCCGCGAGGAGAGCTAGCACAAGCTTCGAAATCATCTTTGGCGGTTTTGAAGTTATTTGTTGCTCGAGCCTGAGAATTGGTGGGCGGAAGAGGCTGGGTTATGTACCTAGGTAGGTTGCCAGGAATGTCATGTAATCGCTCGTGTTCCCTGCACAGACGCATTCTTTATATCTGCCTTTCATCCCGAGTGTCACCCTCAACTTCGAGCCTGGTTATGTCACACATTGCGTGGCATGGGTGGCTTTAGCCTCATCTCAATCCACTAAGTGACATCGATGGTAGTGGTAAAATGTATCAGGATAGCAGTAAAGCCGTGCTACAGCGGTGACTTTCCGTCACGGTCAGTTGTCGTATGAACCAATCTGACAGTCCATTTTCCGAAGAGCAAGGAAATGGTGGTTGCTGAATGGAAGAAATGAGATCTCTTCCTAATCCCAAGGGGTGAAAAAGGATATAAATAGATGATGGTGGGCAACCTCGTGTTCGAAAGGGATAGGCGTACGCATCTTCCCGCTGCTTGAGATCTTTCCCAGAAGACAACAATAACGTTGCTGGTATCAATAACGGGCGCAGGCACCGATCAGGAGACGCGCACATTACGGCCAGATGGCCATCTCTGACTCAGCGGACGAGAATCTCGGAGTCAGTGACATCTCATCTCGTTTCTCGGTTGCAAGACACCGCGGTTCTCGACGAGGTCTGCCGCGTATTACGACCTATGATCCGCATAATATAAACGAGCACAAGGAGGCTGCGTTTCTTTCGGTCCTCTTACTTCACCATGATGCGATTCTCATCTGCTCGATAAGTGCTGCACGCATGCAGACGCCTGAAAAGTGCGTTTGATTGCTGGGGGTCGAAGCAACCGGAAATCGTCCGGGGAAGGAGGCTGCTATTTTCATCCTCTTTGAACGGCTCTTACTCGATTCGTCCCCTGACGTTTTGCCGCAACTAGAAGAACAGATCATATTGACAAATTGCACTCGGAGACGGTGGCGAGAAAGTAGACGAAACGGAGTTAAAACATCAAGCTCTTGACCTCGCCGCCGCCAATTCTTACTTCCTCGTCGTGGTCACTTTCTACCTCTCTACGTGCACGCCGGTCATGTCCGCACAATCCTCGCGCGGGCAACTCGATGGATCGGCCTTATCCTCATTGTTCCTTGCAGATCCTGCGGAGAACGTCAAAGATCGAGACGCTTCACGCACCTCTCCTGTCGCATATGCGCTTTTGGCCTTTCTCACAATGGCAGGTCGAGTGTAGCATTCTCGAACCTCGCAAATGTGCGCACAAGGTAATTGGTTCGAACACTGTATCTTCACGATAAGGGAGGTAGACCATGATGGAAGCATCGGCATATGTCCGGATAGGCCAACTACCGATATATCTTTCTCAATTGATATATGTCGAGTCTCGAGGCGTGGCAATACAATAATGTCCTCGGGTTCCCCTGGCATGATATTCTCTAGGGTTGAGAAATTCTAACCGCAGCCATGAAGGACGATATCGAAACGCAGCAGACAGCCACGACGGTGAACTCTGTCGAGAGTATCAACGAGAAATACGTCGACTACAAAGATGTGGACGCAGCACTTGGATTTCTGCGTTCCAACGCCGCCTCCAACGACGCGGCAGTTGATATCGACGAGAAGAAGCTGATGCGTAAGGTCGATTGGATGGTTATGCCTCTCTTGTTTTCCTGCTATTATTTACAGTATAGCGACAAGACGTTGTGTAAGTCGCTCGAGACCGTCGATGTTTGACCACTACACGTACTGATCGCATGATACTGCTTAGTATCGTACGCCTCGGTTATGGGTGTCATCGAAGACACACATATGCCATCAAACGGCTTCTCTAACCTGGCTATTGCATTCTACGTCTCGTTCCTCTTCTTTGAGCCCTTCCAGGCGTACTTTATCCAGAAATTCCCAACAGCAAAGTACTTGGGCTGCAACGGTGAGCTGCGATTCTGGCGGACTGAAGTATGATTGTCCTGGTACTGACTGAACAATAGTCATACTCTGGGGCCTCGTCGTGACTATGAATTGTGTCTGTCACAACTATGCTTCTGTTGTTGCTCTTCGCGTCTTGTTGGGCATCTTTGAATCAGCGTGTGCACCTAGGTAAGCTGCCAATGAAAAATATGGATTGTGCCGATGTGTGAACTCTCTCTGATACTAACCTCGTCTAGTCTCGTTATCCTAACTGCAATGTGGTGCGTGTCATCCCCTCTTTGGAAGCTGTCTCACTGTTTGAAAAGCTAGTGTGTCGCATCTCATAATTTCTACGTACTAATGGAATTTTGTAGGTATAAGCGACACGAACAAGTTTCGCGTATGGGAGTATGGTACCAAGGGACTTCCGTGGCCCCAGCCGTCTCGTCTCTCGCTTCATACGGATTTCTGCACTATACGAATTCGAATCCACATTTGCACTTCAAATCATGGCAAATTCTCTTTCTCGTCTTCGGCATCATCACAATCTTTGTCGGAATTCTGGTCATCCTTTTCCTCCCTGACAATCCCATGAAGAGTCGGCTCTCGGACGCAGAGAAGGTTTTCATCATCGAAAGGCTCCGAGATAACCAAACTGGTATTGAGAATAAGAAACTCAAGCGTCATCAACTCAAAGAGGTGTTTTTAGACGTGCGTACGTGGCTACTATCTCTGGTAGTGATCACAACAAACGTTCCAAATGGTGCAGTCTCGAGTTTTTCTAGTCTCATCATATCTGGCTTCGGCTATGACGAATACGAGACTCTTCTTCTCAACCTACCAGGCTGCGGTGTGGCTTTCATCGCTGTCGGCTTCGGCACCTGGTGGGCCGGGAAATATAATGCTAGAGGCATTGCGATAATCGTCTTGATCATCCCGACCCTGATAGGAGGTGCACTCATGGCGTGGCTACCTGCAGACAACAGGCCAGGGCTTCTAGCGGGCAATTTCATGACGAACACAGTGGGAGCGAGTAGGTCTTTCCTGTTTGAGCATTGCATATGTGCATTCACTAACGACATCGGGGCAGCTCTTCCACTTCTGTACAGCTGGATCACGTCAAATTGTAAGTGAACATGCGCGGCGACGCCACTTCTCATCTCATCTCATCGCATCTCGTGGACTAACCCGATTTTGAAGACGCCGGACACACTAAGAAAGTCGCCATGAACGCCATCGTCCTCATGTCCTTCTGCATCGGAAACATCATTGGACCAGAAACATTCCGAGATAAGGATGCTCCAGCTTACATACCCGCTAAGTTGACGATCGTGGTTATTCTCGCTGTCGCAATTGTCCTTGCCGTAGCCCTGGATTGGTTGTACTGGTTGGACAACAAGAAGCGCGATCGCGAAGAAATGGAAAGGGGACAAGAGGAGATGCCAGCCGACTACGAGTTCCTGGATTTGACGGACAAGGAGAATCGGAGGTTTAGGTATTTGTTGTGACCAGGGAGGCCTTGCGTGCACGAGGCTCAATCGGAACGTTTCCCTCGAGCACCCTCTCAGAGATACATGCTTGACCTGGAATTCGGCCGGGCGATCAATGCGAGACTTGGCTTGTTGGCGCATTGGCTAGCAGTGACCATGATTGTGTATGTACGTGAACACCGACCGGGCGTCGATTGGACCATGCGACGATGGCTAAAAATATCAGCACTCGCCGACCTTGACGGAGAAGATCGTCGGCTGTCAAGCCCCTATCACTTGGCTGTGGTTGCTAGGTATGATGGTACAAGTCAAGCCTCTCTGCGTAGAGGAGGGCTTTCAAAGATGCTTGAAGCTTGCATTAGAATCACCAATGTCACAACGTGTACCCGGGTAAACGTCTGTTGGACCCTGACTACTAGTGATGGTGCAAAGATGAGTACTCGTACTCCTGGTACCGAGCTACGTGCACTACGTGGTACCTTTTCTCCCATTGGCCAGTATTTTGCCACTGGCGGCTCTTCAATGCCACATGTGGCACGGCACAGCCACACAGCCACACCATGGAGCCAATCAGGTCTCAAGCTGGATTTGCCCTGCGCTTGGATCGTCGTCTTCGCCTTCCCACACCTCGTCTATGTCGCTGGTTTTCGTCTCGTCGTCCATCTAGACCTCTGTCAGATAACCTCTCACAAGTCTTGCCATCTTGCATCGCTCGTGTTAGCCCAACGTCTATCCAAGGTCCCTGGTGTAACGCCTGGGAATCCCAACCAGCCAGAGGTAAGAAGTCAATTCCAGAACCTCAACCGTCACTGCCGACTGGTTTCCTCCCTGTTTTGGTCCCTGTCCGCCATGGTTTTAGCTGCAGGATTTCCCTCCTCACAAAGCGCCAACACTGCGAGATCCTTGCACACTGTGGATGTCAACGATAAGCTTCCGAGGCACCTACAAGGTGAACGATCAACATCTGGCTACCGAATATCTGCTATGAATGCCAGCGCTTGGGACAATGATCTTCTCCTTCTCCTCGCCTCGTGGAGACAAGGTAATATTTCCTCCATTTGTTGGTGCTTTGTATTTGTGTTTTGTCTCCTTTGAAACAACCTGTTGCATATTCCCCCAAAAGTATACACGACACACAGTCATTATCGTCTGTCCCAGCCAGTATCAAGCGGCTCCAGCAACCAACCTATGTCTTGGTATCATTGAAAAACGGTCAGAAATCGAGCCCGCAACATGAGGGTGGCCGTGATTTTCGCTTTTCTCTTTGCAACCCTCTCGCAGAAGCCAGTGGCGGCTCAGCAAACGGTCGACTTTCTGAGCATTATCGTCTCCGAGGCCAACTCTGTCTATACCCAAGTCAACTCAATCTTATCCTCTGCTGCTTCAGCGGCTTCCGCAGCTAGGGCTTCTGCCTCTGCCACTGCGACCGCTTCCTCGACAGATGATGCATCAAGCACCTCCAACACACCGTCTTCGACCGATTCGTCAGCATCATCGGTCTCAAACAGTGACGCAAGCTCTTCACCCTCGTCTTCCGACGCTTCCTCTGATACACAGTCTTCTTCAGCAGCGTTCGGATCCATCAATTCTTCACAGAACACACCTACCAGCACGTCGCACACCAGCTCTCGGACAACTTCAGGGACACATACTTCCCAAACCTCGCCCTCTTTGACCTTGTCATCGTTAGCGGGAACCTCATCAGTGCTTGGCGCAGCTGCTGCAAGTGGGACGAATGCGCCCTCTTCGTCTGGATCTGACGACCACAAACGTCTGGCAATCATACTGGGATGTGTTCTCGGGGCTCTCGCTCTCGGTCTGCTGATACTGGCTTTACTCATGTGCTGTAAACGAAGGAGACGCGGTGCTTCGTCGCCTCGCCACAGTGCTCTGTCAGTAGCTGACGATGGACCCGATGGCTGGGAGTCACATCAAGCTCATCCTGTTCCATTCGCAGGCTCCGCAAATCACGACGCTGGACTTGTAGGAGCAGCGCCTCTCATGTCCGAGCATCCTGCCTACCGTGGTGTGACAAGACATCAGAATCCATTCGCTCCAGTGCCTCCACCACCGAGACGAACAGCAAACAGGTCTCCACCCAGCTTGTCAGATGATCTAGTGGGCACAAGAGATCCTCTTGCCACCGACAACGCCAGACCTCCTAGCTTTCGCAGCTCCATCTCCGCCGACAATTCACATCACAAAGCTGGTATTGCCGCCGGCCTCGCTGCCGCTGCTGCTGGAGGGGCGTTGATGCATGAGCATCACAAGAACAAGTCTCGAGAAGAAGGAGCGACAATGGCAAATGGAGCACTGGCAGAGCAATCCACTGTCGGCCGTCAAGTCACTCGCAAGCCCGTGCCCGCCCCGATCAACTCTAGTAAGGAGAGTGAGCCATGGCCGTACTCACCTGTGTCTCCTCTCGATCCTAGCACCGAGACGACCGCCCTCACCGCTGCTCCTGTAAGGAGCAGTCAAGACGGCCGCCGAAGCTTGAGCCGTGATGCAGCTTCAGGTAATGGAGTTCTTGATCAACAACACTTACCACAAGGTGGGCGCCGTAGCCGTGGCCATGAACTTGAAGCCGGCCTAGCAGGACTTGCCGCTGGAGCCGTTGGAGGTGCCGCGCTAGGTCATCACCACAATCAAGACAACCGCCGTCGCTCGAGGAGCAGCAGTAGCTATAGCAGCGGCAAACGACGCAGTCAACCCCCACTACTCACACCTGGCGACGAGTCAGACAACTCGAACTCGTCCAAGGAGACCAGAACCAGCGGTCCCTACAGCGACGCTCTTGCATCACAGCCTCACAACGGCGGAAGCCCCCAACTGCAGGATCTCTATAGCATGCCACCACCCAACCGCTCACCGCGGAACAGTGGCATAGGTCCCATGGGCGTCGCAGCCCCAGCTGCCGCCGTCGGAGCCTACACGCACATGAACCGACCAAGCCGACCCTCACCACTATCCAGCGAGATCCGCCCTGACCAACCGGGCTACTCACCCGCTCGCTACCGCCGCCGGAGCAGCAGCGGACCCCGCAACCCGTGGGACGCAGCACCGAGCTACGACTACGGCGCCTACCCGCCCTTCCCACAACGCCCCGCCTCAGCTTCCAATCCGCCCGCGGACAAAGCCATCGTCGGCGACAACGGCTACCCGCACATGGGCGTCCCGCGGCGCAAGAGCGGCGGCGAATATGACCTCGCGAACGCGGGGCCCCTTGGGCCGCAGAGCGTGCCGGGCCCCGCGCCCCCGCTGCCGTTGGACGAGCGCAACACCACCATGCGCAGCGCCGCCAGCGGCGCCTCCGACGACTCGACCTGGCGCCTCAGCGCCGGCATGCCTGGTGGCTGGCAGCGCGCGGGCAGTGCGGGCGCCAGTCCGCGCAATAGTCGCGATCTCGGCGCCCGGAGGCTGCGCGCGAGTGATTTCGCCGGAGATGGTGATGCGCAGCATGGGTATGGCTATGCTTATGGTTACGGGCAGGCGATGTAAGTACTTGGCACGTATGTAGTGGGGAGGAGATGAGACAAGATGAGATGAGACGAAGCCAGCATCTGTATATACGGCGCATAGTGGCTTGACGCCACTCCCAAAAGAAAGAAAAAAAACCAGAACTATCTTAATTAAAGAGGCAGCGACGACCAAAGAGGCTAACGAGGTATACGATGGGCGAATATTGAGTACTAATGTTGCGTTCCACTGGGGACTGGGATAAGGATGGTGTTTGCATGATGGAGCCACTCTTATCGGCCTGCCTTTTTTTTCTCTTCGTGCAGTGCATACTAGCATGCGCTGCAACGTCCAGTCACTACCATAAGTTTTGAAATCATTATCAAAATTTTTAATTCTTACTCGTCCGTTTCATCAGGTCGAGAGCGTTAGCTGTGCCGGCGTTCTTGGGTTCCAACGAATTCGGTATCAGCAGAGGACGCGCACATGAAACTTTTTTTTTCACGTTCTGAGCACAATAACAAACGATTATCAATTACGGATGCGAATCGGAAGGCGCCAGCCAAAAACTTTCCGGTCTGTTCACAAACAAGGGGTATCAATACTGGGGAAAGCCCAGCTCATGCGAATGATCTTCTAACTCTAGTATTGTGTAAGACGGGCTGGCCAACCTATTGCATGTTCACGGCTCGAATTAACACAAACATGGAATCCATCAGTCTGTGGCTTCCTTTGGCTTCCCTGAAGAACCTAGAGCGCCGTTCAGCTGATAGTTTGGTCTTGAGCTTGAGCCGGAGCTAGGGTTGTTGCTTGAAGCCCCGGCATCGCCCATCAAAGCTGTCGAGCTCTGGTCCATTCTGTCGCTGTCATCGTCATCGTCCTCCGCTTCATGATATTCCTGCTCATCCTTTTTCTTCAGCTGCTCTCTAGCGTCTTCCCGCATCTTCATAACTTTCAGATAATTGTAGCAGCCAATGCTGATAATAGTAACAAGTAAGCCGGAGATATTCACCACCGATAACTCGTCGTGGAAAATTATTCCCGCGGCACTGATAGTAACGACTTCCTTGAAAATACCACAAATGCTGAGAGTAACCACACTCGTCCGCTGAAGTAATGTAAATTCGCTTGCAATCATGCAAAAAGCTATGCATCCTGGAACGATCAGGAGGAGTAAAGCCTTGGCGATTCCATGGTCTCTAACCAGGAGAGATATGCCTGTGATGACGGCCGAGGGTGTTTCGGAAATACATGCAATGAAAAATAATGTGACGAACATGATTGGCGCTATGAAAAACATGGTTGCGAAGGGATTTGAGGTTGCAGGATGTCGAAGAAGTAAAATTTGGGTTAAAGCCCATCGAAAGCCGGAGAAGAATGAAGCGGACATGGCCAGAGCGAAGCCCAAAGCGTGGAATGATGTTTCGCCTGCCACC
The DNA here is from genome assembly GCA_030068005.1 of Cladophialophora exuberans. Taxonomy (NCBI): domain Eukaryota; kingdom Fungi; phylum Ascomycota; class Eurotiomycetes; order Chaetothyriales; family Herpotrichiellaceae; genus Cladophialophora; species Cladophialophora exuberans. The sequence continues at coordinate 58,697 of JANSVK010000037.1, forward strand.
ATCATAAGGACTCCGAGGGTCATGGTGAGAATAATGAGGATGAGTTTGAGGGAAGGCTTTTCCAGTCGGAAGAGGAAGGCGAAGACAAGGACGAATATTAAGACTGATGATTTGCACATCGTATAGAAAGTGAGGGTTATGAATCTTAGCGAGGTGTTTCCAAGTCCAATATCAAGGGATGTCGTGGTGCCTGTGGGAACGAGTCTGGTAAAGTAGAACAAGGGCGTAACCAGGGCCCGCGGTTGAGAGCCATCCGCAAGGAGAGGTTGTGACGGTCGTAATGAGGGTACGGCTAAGAGGACAGAGGACGCCAATAGGAACTGGACGATCATATGTAACGAGGTCGCGAAGAGCGGGAAGTGGAAGTCGAGGTGATCGGATGAAAACATCATCTTGTTGTACTAGAGTAAACGGTCAGTCTGGCATGGACGCGTGTGAACTTTTTGTGGACTGGACTTACAATGGATATAGAGAGAGAGAAGAAATACCACAGGCCGATCAGAACAGCGTTGACTACCAGATTGCGAACGACATTCTTGTCTGCTTCTCGGGCGTCGACTTTGGATAAGCCTGCGCTTGTGGTGCCAGCAATGCGCGAGTCAAGCCCATCACGCCTCCTCTTTCTCTTGATGTATTTGCGTCTCTCTTCTGAGTTGAGGCCAGACTCTGGATCAACATCGGCGTCGTTGTCCGAGTCCAGGAGGCCTAGTTCGTGTTCTTCTGATTCCGACATGGAACCTGTCTCATCTTCTGAGCCTTCGTCTTTTGATTCGGAAATGGAGCCAGTACCTCGCCGCCGGTACTTACGACGAGGGTTGATGAACAAAAAGTCTTCGTCAGCAGTAGCAGGAGGAGCAACTGAAGATGGTCTGGATACACGGTCGGTGTAGGGAGCGGCGTCCATGGGAAGGACTTGAAACTGCGGAAGGGAGGACGCGAATCATGGAAAGGAGGGTGGGAGAGAGGGATTGAGAAGGAGTGACTGGAGTAAAGAGGAGTGCCGGTAACAATCTGATTCTGATCTTAAGTAAGAACTATGAAAAGGTACCAGTCCAAGTAAATGATATGCGTCTTATATTATGGGGAAGGATCATGTTCAAGTTCCCTTTTGGGGGGACAAGGGGTCGTGTGAGGGAGCGAGGCACTAAAACCAAGTGCGAGGGATGGGAGGAGTAGTCAGCCCTATGGTTCCCGTACTTGTACCGCAGGGAGTGCAGGTGACAGTCACTACAGGCTCGAGACTGCTACAGTATCTAGGTGCTGCCACTTACACATCTCCATTGCCTGCGGCCCGCAGGAAGCCGGTCTCCCCAGCTGCCAGTCTTGGTACCGCTTACTCAGGTTGGTAGCGGATATCTCATCCGATGGCCTCCTGGAATCGCAATCATCATCATCATCGCTTGGTGCAACTTGAAAGTCCATCACCCCCTCATTTCAATAAGCCATGTACCTCGTATGGCAATCGACTGCATTGATCAAATAGGTAAACCTCTTCAATGTCACTCGGCTTCGTATTCCTCGGCCTTAGTCATCCACTTCGACCTCTTTTTGTATGTCCCCGTGATTCCTGTGAAACCTCTACCCTGGGTCACCTTGACATGGCACGTAGATCACTCCCCGTCTACCTCTTTCACCTTGCAAGCCTACAATCCAGCCTCTCTCTTCACATTGAAAACGGCTAATCAAACCGAACGACCTCCCTCAACATGGGTGAAGTCTCTGAACAACAGCCGAAAGTCCAGCAGATTGAGGACTACGGCCTTGTAAGTCACCCTCCGCTAAGAAGCCCTCTCCCCGCCGCCTGAATAGCTTCTGACGTCTTCGTAGATTGGTGACATGAGAACATGCGCCCTGGTGGGAAAAAATGGAAGCATCGACTTCATGTGCTGGCCGCAGTTCGACTCCCCTTCAATTTTCGCCAAAGTCCTAGACTCCAGCAAAGGCGAAGGTGGCCATTGGAGCATCAGTCCACGGAACGTCACAGTCTGCAAGCAAACCTACCGAGCTTCCTCCAACATCCTCCAGACCAAATGGATTACCGAGAATGGTGTCGTCGACTTGGTCGACTTCTTCGCCCTGTCCAAGCACAACAAAGTATTGAGAGAAAACTGGAGTGGCTCGACCCTCGTCAGGAAGCTGGAATGTGTCCGTGGTTCCATGGACATCGACATCGAACTCTGCCCCAGACCAGACTATGCTCGAGATCAAGGATCCATGAGAGGCACTGAGGTCAAGCGCGAAGACGGCACATATCACCAGACCATCTCCTGGATTCCAGATGACGGCGGTGAGAACCCTGTCCCTGACGACGTACCCGAATTCTTTGCCACCTACTGTACTGATGATCGTCCACCAAGCACGCCTCCCAATATGTTCCAACCCATCAAACCAAGTGAGGACGCGGCTGGTAATAAAAAGGCACGACTATGCCACGCTCACTTCGATCTCCAAGAGGGCCAGCAGATTTACATGATCATGTGTAACCGCCATGTTGCTCCACATCTGACCAAAGACCTGGTTTCTGGGCTAGAGAGCGAGACGTACAAATTCTGGACCAACTGGATCCGTGCTTGTCAGTACCGAGGACGGTTCCAACAAGAGGTCGAACGAAGCATGCTCATCTTGAAACTGCTAACCTACGATCCCACGGGCGCTATTGTAGCCGCCCCAACCTTCTCCCTACCGGAAGCCATCGGTGGGCCTCGAAACTGGGATTACCGCTATAGTTGGGTGCGCGACAGCAGCTTTACTGTCTATGTTTTCTTGAAGATGGGCTTCCCGGCCGAGGCCGAAGCGTATATCAACTTCATCTTCGCGCAGATTGCCAAGTGGCGCAAGATCTGTGAGTCCAAAACCGCCTCTAATCCTGACGAGGTTTGCCATTTACCATTGATGTTTGGCATCGACGGTTCGACCGACCTACCCGAACTCACCCTCGACCACCTGTCCGGCTACCAGGACAGCACTCCGGTACGAATTGGCAATGCCGCGACCGATCACGTCCAGTTGGACATTTATGGCGAATTGATGGACGGAATCTATCTGTACAACAAGCATGGCAAACCCATATCGTACGCGCAGTGGCTCGACATCCGATACCTTACAGATTTCGTATGCCGCGTGTGGAACCAACCAGACATGTCCATCTGGGAAGTCCGTGGCCGCAAGCAACACTTCACCTACAGCAAGATGCTACTTTGGGTGGCCGTGGACCGCGCGATTCGACTGTCCGAGAAACGCAATTTCCCCTGCCCAAATCGCGTGGTTTGGCACCAGACGAGAGACACCATCTACGAAGAGGTCATGCAAAAGGGCTTCAACTACGAATTGAATTCATTCGTACAGAGCTACGAGGCAAACACCACGCTCGACTCCGCCGTCTTGATTGCTCCGCTCGTTTTTTTCATGAGCCCCAACGATCCACAGTTCGTAGGCACGCTGGACCGTATCCTACGCACGCCGGAAAAGGGAGGCCTCACAAGCGCAGGCTTTGTCTTCCGCTACGACCACGAAAAGACCGATGATGGTGAGTGATTCCGCCCACCACTCTCTTTTCACTTTACTCCTAGTATGACTAACCATCCTCCTCCCCTTCTTTAGGCGTCGGCGGCCGCGAAGGCACATTCGTCATGTGCACACTCTGGCTCATTGAATCGCTCATCCGCGCAGGCCAGTACTCGCCCAAATATCTATCGACGGCGCTGAACATGTTCGAAACCGTCACCAACTTCCGCAATCACGTCGGCATGCTGTCTGAGGAGATTGCGATCTCGGGCGAACAGCTGGGAAACACGCCACAGGCCTTCTCGCACCTAGCGTATGTCTCCGCGGCCTTGAATCTCGAGCGTGTTACGCGTGTTACTCGAGGGGGTGTTGCCATGGAGAGATGAAGTCCTTGCTGCCAATGCGGACGGTTTTGGTTTGGTGAGACAACGGAGGCTGGTCGGCGTCAGGGTTTCGGTCGTTTGCACTCGTGCATGGGAGCTCGCTGGTGACGACGTTAACCCACGTATGTATTGTAGTATTCGCAAGTCGTTGCCCGTACGGGCGACGTCTTTGTCAATGAGAATGAAAAGGATGTTGAAATCGTGGTCGCCGTCGCCGTCAAACTGCGCGCACAATGAGTTACACACCTAGTCGTCGCCGTCATCAACGAGTATGAAATACACATTAACATCGAGGTCGCTGCTGGCGGCAACACACACTAGATGTCACCCCAATCGCAGCCGGACAGCATACTGCATTTCAGGTTCATGTCGGTGTCTTCGAGAACGAGTCCACGTTGTCACACACGTTCGGTATCGCCAGCAAGAAGGCAGGAAGGGTCAGTACAGGAGCAAGCAAACGCCTCTCTCTTTGGGCTCTTTTAACATTCACGAACTTTTTCCGGGGAGGAGATTCAACCCACTCGACCCCAGCAGAAAAACCACACCAGCACAGATGGAAACCCCCGTGCGCCTATGCCCGTTTATTCTCTCCACCACTCGTCTCCTCGTCAGCGCCACGTTTCTGGCCGCCGGCAGGTCCATCTACCTGCATCTGCCTCTCTGCCTTTTCTCGCTGCAGCTGCTTGAAAGCCTCTCTCAAGCCGGCTTGTCTGTTCTCCACCACCTTCTCGATATTTCTCACTGGGCCGTTCGAAGCCCGCAGCGCATTCACCGCCTCAGCGGCACGTCGTGCCTTCAAATTGTCTGCGAGGGCCTTCTTGGCCTGGTCTCGCTCGGCATTGGCCACGTTGACCAGGTTCTGGTAGGTGTTCAGGTGCGTCGAGTACTGTCGCTGGACGTTCATGTACTTGGCCTCGAACTCGGCGGCGCTGGCCTTGGCCTTCTCTCTCTCTTCTGTTGCGGCCTTGGCCTGTGCCGTGGCTCGCTCGCACAGGGCACGCAGATCCTCTGCTCCGCCATCGTTGTCGTTGTCGCCGTGTTTGCCGTGCCCGAGCTCGCGGCCGAGACTTTCGCATTCGCCCTGCAGGCGTTGGGCTGTGGTTCGCCAAAACTGGATTTCTTGCTCTGCGGCCGCGCGGAAGTCGTTCTGTTCCTGGTAAATTGCCAGCTGATTTTGGAGGCCCACGATGGCTTTGTCCCGCTCTGAGAGTTGCAGGTTGTGGTTGTTTTGCTCGCCCTGTAAGCCGAAAAGCTGCTGTTCAAGTCTGCCGGCGTCTTCCTTGAGGACTTGGACTTCTTTTTCGCGTTCGGCGCGCTCACGCCCCGCTCGCTTGAGCTGGCCCTGGATTTCCGATTGGGATTGTGATGCGGCGAGATTGGCACGCTCGTCTTCGGCGGTCTCTTGAATGATGGAGATCTGCGTTCGGAGATTGTCTCTCTCGACGTTCAGGATTTCAATCACCTTCTGGGTGGCGGAGTTTGCGGCCTTGAGATGGTGATTTTGGGCCTGATACTGGGCATTTCCTAGTTTGAGGGCCTGAATAATCCGCTGGTGGTCGTCGTTCTCAATCTTCAGGGAGTTTATCTCCTTCAACTCGACCGGAGAAGACTCTGTTTGCGCACCACACGAGAGGTTGGTGGTCGTGGGAGACGCCGGGACGGGATCAGACTCGCCAATGGAAGTCTTGAAGGTCGACATCGTGAGCCACTGTGTAGAAATATTGTTTGGTGTGGGTGATGTTTGACGGTTATGAAAGGCCCTGCTGTGTGGTTGTGGTTGCAGTTGCAGCTGGGGTTGTTGCTGTGAGGAAGGTGTTGCTATAGTTGTGTCAAGAAGTGTGTATGAAGATGAAGAGGAGAGAACGAAGTAAGACAGGGTTGGAAGAAGGGTTGACAGAATTTCGTGTCCTGCGCACAAGGCTGCGTTTGAATAGACGAGGCAGCGTCTCGAGGCAGTTTGATAGAAACTTCACTTCGTAATTCAGATCAGTAGGATTGTTGCCAGATCCTATCCTCGCCTGCGCCATTCACTGGCTTTTAGTATCACTCACTGCCTGCACTGATGCATGACCCACGAGACTGAACTCGTCTAATCGAACATAGTACGATCCGTCAATACCAACCCTTTATTATCTTTCGGTGCAATTGCAACCAGCTCTACTAGTCGCCCAACAATGGCTCACGCTCTCCTTTGCCATGACCTCGGCCGTGTTTCCTCCTACGGCGCTTTTTCTTCTTTGATCCGTCTTCATTTTGTGAAGAGATGTGTCCAGAGGATGTGTTTTGGTTTTCGCCATACGGATGGTGTCCTTTATTAGCCCCTGAATTGTCTTCCTCATTCGAGTCACTACTCGATGTCAATTCAAGAACTACCTTTCGAAAGCCGTTCTGGTCGATGATGTTCTCTGTGATGCTGCCACTTCGGGCAGGACCTTTATGGTGGTAGTACGGGCTTCTAGAACGTGATTCAGGCAGGCTTCCGATGGTACTTTGGCTCTCGAAAGTCGTTGCTGGAGGGCGTTGTTGTTGTATGTCTCGTGCTGGGCTTCCGAGACGGTCAGAGTTTTCTCCGTCTTGTGCGGATGAATTTCCGGCTTTGTTTGCGCTAAGAGGTCGCTTTTCCACTGGTGAACCTGAGATAGATCCATAACCTTCCTGTTTCAAAGCTTGCACTCCACCACTTGCATTCTTACCACCAGAGCTCAGCACACCTTCTCCAATGCCACTTTGATATTCAGAGACAGTTTCAGATATCCGCCGGATAGGGGTCTCTCGTCCATCGACCTTTACTGCAGTGGCGGTCGCGGTTCCGGGTTTGATCTTGACGGTGTTATATCGTGTAGTCCGTGGCCTGCTAGCTAAGTTTGAAGGACCAAGGTGTTTCAAGTGTTCTTTGATTTCATCTGTGCTCGCTGCTCTCCGAGTGGGTTTGGCATCTCCACCTGCGCTTTGTCCTGCGCTTGAGCGTCTCCTAGGGCCGTTCGCAGACTTTTTGGGCGGGTTGTCGGCCGTCTTTGCCCTTTGAAGATCATCAGGTTTGAGCATTTCCCCTTCGTCAATGTTGACCAAGTCTGGTGCAGCACCATTGACGGTGGAAGGCTCGTCGGGGAGGAAGTAAGTTTTCGGAATGCGCCTAGTGGGAGCAGGCATTGCTCGTCGAATTGCTTTGTGGACGTCAACGAAGACGTCGGATTCGTCCACGATTTCTTCGCCAATCAACTCCTCGATCACGTCCTCCAGTGTAACCACTCCCAGCGCGCCATGATCCTCTCCAGGATACTCCGATACAAGGACCATGTGAGATTTACCTTCTTGAAAGAAATTGACGATGTCCAAGCAACTTGTATCTGGCTGAGTTTCGGGCAAGGTAGCAAGGGCGAAATCTCGAACGGGTTTGGCATCTTCTGGATCATATGTGATTAGCATTTTTACCAATAACATCCCCAGAAAGTTCGAATCATTGTCCGGATGATGGATGGGTATTCTCGAATATCCTTGAGATAAGATTTCGTCCATGGTCTCCTCGTCAAGAACATCGTCAAGCGAAAGGGTGAAAACGTCGTCCATTGGAGTCATGATGCTGCCAATAGATTTGTCCTTGAGGTCTAATACGGCAGTAATGATAGTAACTTCATCGGCGTTGAGTTGGTGTCCAGCTTCTCCCAAGCTCCTATGCAGGGACACAAGTGTCTTCAGCCCCGCCTTCTTGTATGTAGTTCCGTGATCTTCTCCGAGCAGATAATCGAGCAGTTTTGCAGTCGGCCATGCGACGGGGGCTAGGATCCACATGAGAACATTAACGAACTTTGCCATAAAAGCACCGATAGGTAGGCCATATCGGACGCAGACGGATTGAGGTGCGATTTCGCCAAATATCACTGCAGGACGTCAGTCAACGCGAACACCACCAGGAGCTTAGAAAACGTACCGATGAGGACAGTTGATCCCAACACAGCAGGCCATCCGCCGCCCAGAGACCGATCCAATACAATGGGCAATGTTTCGTTCGTGATGACATTGCTTAGCAGCAAAGTGACGAGAACCCAGTGTTTGCCTTTACGCAGCAAGTTAAGCACTTTGGCAGCATGGGTTCTCTCGGTTCCTTCACCAGAATCCTTGATGACTTGGAGGTATACTTCATCCTTTGACACATAATTAGCTTTGCACTATTCCAAGGGGTGGTGTTTCTGCTCACTTGTCCCATCAATGCTATTGTCAACCCCGCAAATGCTCCTCCCAATAACACCAGCACAGCGGCGACGGTCAAGTATATCCATAGGCTTGGATCTTCTGGATCTTTGCCTTCATCTTCATCGGCTGCGGAAAGGGAGGCCCTGGCGAAGAGCGGGAGAGCTTGCACGAGCGGTATCTGTCCGATCGAAAGAAAGAGGATCTTCGCAAGCCCCAAGACCAGAGGTCTCCGGGTGAGGTAGGGATTCGGGTCTCGGAGGTTCATGGTTCGATTACTGTTGAGATTACGACTTCGACATTTTGGTTGCATGCAACAGCTTCGCAACCCTGGGTACTTCGGCAAGCTATCTTTGCTTGGCTCCACGCGGTCAACGTCGAGAGGTCTTGGGAGGGTCTTTGTTGCAATCAACAGTTTGAAGTAGATATGTCCGCGTTCCGCACCGAGGATGGTGACAGTTACTCAACTATGTACGAGGTATGAAAATGAGAAGTAGAAGTCAAGTATTATCAATGTGCTGTGGCTCCAGATGATGATGGTGGTGGCGAGTGATGGAAAGGCACGAAGGCTTGTGGAATGCTTTGGAGAAGAGAAGACTGCGATTTGACCAAGTTTTAGTGGCTTTTGGCTAAGATTTTTAACTGAACAACCGCCCTCACCAGCTTCCATCATGAAGCCCTTTGCCGGTAGCCTTACTGCCTGGCTCACCTATCGGGGGAGCTCTGTGCATGCACATCATGCTAGGCGCATGAGCTTGCCCCCCCTCCAGCGGACTGGAGTGCTTAGTACCGCGCTATCTACTAGCACGCTGCATGAGGCAACTCACGCGAAAACTATCCGAGCGGCATCGGAAAGTGAAGCGCCACGGACGCTTATCCTCGGCTTCATCTCATCACGGCCGCCCCTTCATAACCCACAGAGTGCTGGCATGTGTCCTTTCTTTTCTCTTCAATAAAGCATGTAATTCAGCCGGCTCCAAAAGAAACAGTATGATTGCCTCTCGGAGGCTCGGTTCGATCTCAAAGGCATGGAAGCCGGCTGGTCAGCTAAGATATGCCAGCCAAACAACATCCGAAGCTCGTCTGAATAAACCCATTGATTTTAAGAAAACAGCCATTCTACACCAGTCACAAAGCGCCGCCCGATCCGCATATGGTCTTTCACAGGATGCCCCGGTTGACTGGGTGAACCTGCATGGCGCGATCAACTCATCTTTACACCATGCTCTGAAGACCGACGAGAATGTACTACTGTTCGGCGAGGATGTCGCTTTCGGGGGTGTCTTTCGTTGTTCCAAGGGACTGACCGATGAATTTGGCACGAGCCGGGTATTCAATACCCCATTGTCTGAACAAGGTATCATGGGCTTCGCCATTGGCTGCGCAGCTGAGGGCATGAAACCAATCGCCGAGATTCAATTTGCGGATTACGTCTTTCCAGCCTTTGACCAGCTAGTCAATGAAGCTGCAAAATTTCGATATCGAGAAGGTGGCACAGGTGGACATTGTGGTGGACTAGTCGTGAGAATGCCATGTGGAGGCGTCGGACATGGCGCTTTGTACCACTCACAGAGCCCCGAATCGCTCTTCTCTCATGTTCCCGGGTTGCGGGTTGTCATGCCTAGATCACCAAGTCAAGCAAAAGGGCTATTGAATGCTGCAGTACTCGAAAATCATGATCCAGTCATCTTTATGGAACCGAAAATCCTATATCGAGCAGCAGAAGAATTCGCCCCTCGAGAAGCATACACCCTCCCGCTCGACAAGGCAGAAATACTGAAACAGGGTAAAGATCTGACCGTCATCTCCTACGGACAGCCCCTTTACCTCTGTTCCGCCGCCATCGAGGCCCTGGAGAAGGACATTAAGGGTCTCAATATCGAACTTATCGACCTCAGAGCAATATATCCTTGGGACCGCGCCACGATCATGCAGAGTGTTAACAAAACTGGCAGGGCCGTCGTCGTACATGAAAGTATGTACAACGCTGGAGTAGGGGCCGAGATCGCTGCAAGTATACAGGAAGGGGCCTTCCTTCGACTTGAAGCACCGGTGGCGAGAGTTACAGGCTGGAGTACCCATTCCGGCTTGGTATTTGAGAAGTTCAACGTGCCCGATGTCACGAGTAAGCATCTTCTTCTAAGTTCAACCCGAGAGCAGCCTTGATTTTTGGATGCTAACGTATCTGGCAGGAATATATGACGCGATGAAGAGGACTTTGGAGTACTAGTACCAGCCTCGACCCGACAAGAGGCCATCGCTGGGAAATTCTGGTGTTCGGCCAGCAGTAAGGCCCTTCCACGGGCCTATGTTGTGTTAAAGGCAAAATATTGCCGTTTAAGATACGGCGACTGCGTGGCGATAATTGTGTCAATTCCACGTCCGACCCAAAATCAAAACACCCGAGTCGCCCCATCGACGCGACCAAGCCATCTGCATACGGGACATGGATTCGGACCATCCACTTGTGCTGTGAAGATACTCCGTCTACCTCCGCACGGACAAGAATAAAAGGGACCTACTACAATTATATTCCCCGCTGGAACATTTGAGCTGTGTACACATGCCAGGGCTCTCGAAAGCAGGCTACGAGCGGCCTTGTTGGATAATTGACGAGAAGTGGCTTTTACATTCGTCGTTTCCATTTGCGAACATCATCGGATGGAATCGCTGGTCGTGATTAATGCGTTTGGGCGATATTAGTTCAGGCCTTGCCGTTTAAAGCTGAGCCACGGCAAAGAGTCACTGCGACAGGGGGTCTGTATTTAGATCGGGCACCAAAAAAAAGTATGGGAATCTTTAGAGGAGCTGCAGATCCTGGCAAATAGTCATTGCAAATTTAGCATGTAACATGCGTTATACATTGACAGAAGTAGGGAAGACATCATGACTCTTCCAAAGCTTGAATCATTTACCTCCCGTATCGTCGATCCCTTCAGCATTCAAGTTCTCTTCCGCGAACATCGAGTGGACTCACACTTAATATTCCTCCTTGAACACCATAACCTTCGGCGTCTCCTCCCCTGTCTCCTTAACTTCATAGTACGCGCGGAACAATCCCCCACAATTGAAATCAAACACCGCCTTGCCTCGTTTCCTCCTCGCCTTCAGTCCACGACTGTTGTTCCCACACGTATCTCGATCTGGGCCAGAATCTGCAAGAGTCGCCGGTGCAATAGCATCGGTGACTTCGATGCCGATGATGCCGCCCTGTCCTTCGCCCGTCTTGCCCCATCTGTCGCCTGCCGAGCGCTGGAGTTCGCCGTTCGGACCTGCGATAGATCTGAGCGCGTCGCTAAGAGGTGGAAAGCCAGGGTGTCCGAGGCGGCAGATCGAGGCGGCGGTGCGGCATGCGTTTGTGCGCAGAAAGGAATCACCGTTCCCGGTGCCGCTCATGGCGATGGCGCGGCGGTGGCGAAGGACCGGCTGACGACTCGGCGAGGGGAGAAGCTGATATTTCAGAGTGCCTGTTGAGGGGTGTGCTGGCTGAGGGACTCTTTCTTGACGACGTAGGTGCCGATCTTCTGGTTCGATTGGGTTAAGACACGATCCTAGGAACATGTTTGCCTGCGCCCACAGCTGGTCCAGCGCAGGCATTCTCCTCGGTGGTGTGGAAGGTACGTGATGCGGAATTCGAAATGAAAGTCCACCAGAACCGTCGAACATGTCCTCTTCCCATGCTTCTGCCCAGAAGCCCGCGCCGATGGTAGGAGTATCGCCAATTCTCCCAGCTTTCTTGTTGGTAAGTCCACCTGTCGAAGTAGCAACGGCGAGATTGCCCCAAGCATCAAGACAAACGGCACCAACAGTACCCTGGCTGGGGATCTCTTTAACACCGTCCAAGTCATCATCATTCTCACAGTCAAGGCGATTTGATAAAGGGTCAATGGAAGCAATAAGATCATCGTATGTATAGGAATTGTCATGATGAAGCCCTCTTCTGTGCTCCTCCCATCGCCGCTTGGTCCAGAACCAACGATCTGGCTTCTTCTCCAGACCTTTCTCGGTCCACCCCCATTCTTCAACATCTTGTCCACTCAAATGACAGTGCATGGTGCTTGTGCCTCCCAATCCGTGATTTTCATCGGCCGACATCAATACTTCTTTGGCTAAAAGGATGGGGTGTCTCGTATTTTTGATGAGGCTGACAGCTGCACCACGCTTTATCTCACCCTCGGGAGACCCGGCTAGGTTAACAGAACATACCATTACACTTGCTTCCATTTCGATAGTGCCTCGCTCGGTGAACACTGACCCTTGTCCACAATTGAACAGCGGGTCGTCTTCCAGCAAGGTCACCGCGAAACATGCTGCTTCGAGAGCAGATGCGCCGGAATCTAGTAGCCTCCGCGTTGCAGTGAGATACTCAAGCAGAGACTCATGATATCGTGCATACAGGGCTGGAGGAAGATTGTTACGGGAGAGCGAGCCTGCTCCGCCATGGAGAATCAACGTTGGCTTGAAGGGTCCGAGCCCCGACGTCTTCTCAAAGGATACCATCTTGGTGTTTGTCGAGGATGAATCGGGGTCTGCAGTGATGCAGTGAGTCGTCGCCAATTGACGGTCTGATCACGCCATCCAACCACTTGCCAGTGGTTCCGAATTCGGGACAGTAAATTTGTTCTGTTGGGCAGGCGGTGAGTCTTCTTCCGCTTCGATTTGAGAGGCTGATAAAATGAGTCAATATCCTGATATCGAAGCCTGATGGATTTAAACAGCTTCTTGGAGAGCCAGTATCACTCAGATGGAGTGATTAACATCCCCACGAAATACGAAGCACCCGCGGGGAGCATTAGTTAGTTTGATTGAAGACTTTGGGGTGCCGACCCCCGGAGAAGTTACTTGGAATGTGCCAGATAGGCGATCAGTCAGAGTCTGAAGGACGCACAATTCCGCCGACTGGTGCGCCTATCGTGTCCGAGTTTCCGGTAAGCAGATCCCACTACCACCGACCCAAGCGACACCTACTACCTACACATTTATCTCCATGTCCTCCTCCTGATGGCCACGACTAAGCCCGTCAAACAGAATGGACCAACTCACCCTTCGAGCCGGCCGGATTCGAACACCATCCCGCCCTTTGATGACTCAGACGATGCCGTCACCGAGATCGAGGGGCCGTCATCAACATCTGTCAAGCCTCGACCCATGAAATATCCAAGCCACCGAATCAATGCTCCAGGCAGCGTACAAGCTCTAGCAGTCGATGACGACGTTATCTTTGCGGGAACCCAACAGGGAGAGATAGTAGTATGGTCCCTCGAGACATACGAGTTGCTGGCGACCGTTCCTGCTCATAAAGAAAGTGTGCTGAGTCTGTCCCTTTCGGAAGACCGATCACTTCTCTTCTCAACTGGCGCTGATTCGGTTGTCAACATCTGGTCCGCCGAAACATTGCAGAGGCTGTACTCATTATACTCCCACTTCGAGATTGGCGACGTCTTTTGTGCCGCTCATTCCAACAAAACCCAAACCTTGTTTTGGGGCGCGCAGAATTCCAGCATTCAGTGGTACAAGTTTAGCACGGAAGCCAGTTTTAAGTCGCCGGTCTCTACATTTTCCCCAGGCTCACAGAAACACCGGTTCTTCGATTCCCTGGGACCTGGAGGAATAGCGAACCCCATCTCCGATGATGACGATCCTGCAAGCAGTGACTTGGGTGGCCGCGTCTTGACCATCCCAAGCCGTAATTATTTGCCCTATGCCCATAAGAGTTACATGTACAGTATCTTGTTGGTGAAAAGCCTCTCCACCCAGGATAAAGATGACGAATTCATCGTCACTGGGGGCGGCGATGGATCGATCAAAATTTGGTCGATTAGCGCACTGCCGACGGCTGTCCCAACACAAGTTACCAAGTTCAAAACCCCCGATTTCAATGTCTTAAGCCTGGCTTATCGGGGATTGTTTCTGTATGCAGGCTTGTCAGATGGCATTGCTCATATTTACAACCTTGCCTCAAACCAGCTTGTTCAGAAATTGCAAGTGGGCCACGGCGACGTCAGCCAAATTGCTCTGAGCGCCCAGACCATCCTGTGTGGAACGAGTCAAGGATGGGTCAAGGTACGACTGCCAAAAATGCTGAAGCGACAGTCTCACTGACCACTTCGCAGCGATACAACGATCATTTTGCCGAAACCGAATCTTGGGAAGCAGCCAAGGGCAAAATCCTTGCGTTGGGGGCGACGAATACCACCGACCATGATGTCCTGGTCACCGGTGGTAATGATGGCATCGTCTCATTCTGGAGCGGCGAAACTGGATCTAAGGGATCGGTATCCGCCTCAGCACGAAGCAATGGTAACTATGGCTACGACCACGTCGCGTATGATCAAATAGGCTGACTACTACTAGACGAACTGGTCAATTCCCTCCGGGAGTTTGTGGCATTCCGCACAGTGGCTTCGAATCCGACGTACGTTCGTGATTGCCACGAGGCTGTTACTTTCTTGCGCAAGAAATGCAACGCTTTTGGTGCCAGTACTAAGCTCCTGTCTTCGCAGCCTGGTGTCAATCCAATCCTCCTGGCAAAATTTGCAGCATCGAAAACGTCATCTTCTACACGATCCATTCTGTTCTATGGCCACTACGATGTTGTTGATGCTGAGTATGACGCCAAGAACCCGAATCCCTCTTGGTTCGGCGACCCTTTCAATCTACAGCCTTTGAACACCTTTCTCTACGGCCGCGGCGTGACAGATAATAAAGGACCTACCCTTGCAGCGGTCTATGCGGTAGCTGATCTTGTTCAGAGTGGCTCACTATCATGCAACGTAACCTTCCTGATCGAAGGTGACGAAGAGGCAGGATCCAGGGGATTCCGGCAGACTGTACAGTCAGCTCATGAAACAATTGGTCCCGTTGATTTCATCCTGTTGTCCAATAGCTACTGGTTAGACGACCATATTCCCTGTCTTACATTCGGTATGCGAGGAGTCATTCATGCCTCTGTCGTCGTTTCCTCGAATAAACCCGACCTCCATTCGGGGATGGACGGCAAATCTGTACAACACGAGCCTCTGAAGGACCTCACGGTTCTCCTTGCCAAGGTGGTTGGCCCTTCCGCTACGAAAATCACGATCCCTGGATTCTACGAGAGTGTTGACGAGCTCTCTGAGGACGAGGTGAAGAGTTATGGATCCATCGCGTCTTCTCTCATGCCAGGACATCCGGAGATCAAGAACGAAAAGAATTTCGCCCTGTCGCTTATGCAGCGCTGGAGATATCCCAATTTGACCGTGCATCGTATCGAAGTCCCCGAAGCGAAGACAGCAGTTACGATATCAGGATCTGCAAAAGCGACTCTTTCTATAAGAATCGTACCGTCCCAAACAGCGGAGCAGATTTCCCAATCACTGACAGAATATCTGGGGGCGGAGTTTGCTAAATTACAGAGCTCGAACACTTTGACTGTTAATATCACGTCCAAGGCCGACCCCTGGCTTGCAGATGTGCGCAGTGAGATATACACAACGCTCAAAGATGCGATTGTGAATATTTGGGATCCAGATGACGCAGTCCACCAGCATCGAGCATTCAAGTTCGCTGATGACCTCAAGAATAGGTCATTGTCTTCTTCAAGCTCTGCTTCTGGCCCCATGCCGGCGTCTCCGAAGGCAGCGTTATCGAACTCCTCGACGTCACCACTTCCGAAACGCTCATCACACCGACGCGCATCGTCCCTGGCAGCTACAGGTTCCTTTCCTCCCTCAGCACTCCCTCGCGAGCCATTGTTCATCCGTGAAGGAGGCAGTATACCAGCCATTTCGTTCTTGGAACACGAGTTCAAGGCACCCGCGGCCATGTTCCCAATGGGACAAGCGAGTGATAATGCTCATTTGGATAATGAGAGGATGCGAGTTGAGAATCTTTACAAGGGAAGAGACATTCTGAAGAGAGTTTTTGCACAACTATGAATGTCATTCGTAGGGCTGTACGAATTACATAGTACAGTAGACATAGAGAACTCATATGACGAGCCTCGCCTGTAGATTCTGTGTCAGCATTTAATCGATCGGACAAGGCCACAACGCAGAAAATACCCCAGACTTTTCCTGTTTAGTAAAGCGCGAAGGCCCTAAATTTGGGGGGCCTTGCGAAGGCTGTGCACGCCTGAAAGCCTTGCATGCAGGCCCCCCACAGGCGCCACCCAGCCAACGGAAAAGTCTGTGGGCGAAACTTCAACCACCTCGAATTTACTCCACCAAACTTCTTCGCAGCCGCCAATTCAACAACCATTGGACCTGCCAATCCTGTTTCAGGCTTGATTCATCGTCGCCCGTGGGGCGAAGCCCAGACCCTTTGGTACGCTATCCGCCAGAGAAACAGTGTTTCTGCTCTGCCACCGCCCAAAATACCTTCGGTACGCGCGGCTGCGTACTGGGCACCAAAAGCTGGGGCACATGCAGTGGTTTCATGCCAGAAGCGACAAGTCTCTGTCCGGCGTTCAGGCCTCAGCCGCAACGAAGTCGAATGCTGTTTCTACAGGTTAGGAGCTGAATCTCATTCTTTCTACACAATTCATTACTCTCGTAAACTATCTTCTTTTGCATCTCAGTCGTTTCAACTGGCGCTCGCTTTCATTGTGCTGGAGATACCGCTCATTTGAACAGGCTCTATCTACGAACAGCTGTGGTACTTCAGAACATTACACGTCCTCCAGCATGTTGTTACGTACTCTCATCTCCTGCCTCTCTTTCCTCAGCCTCAGTACAGCAGCATCCATCAATCCCTCGTTATCGAAACGACAGACCGCGGCCTGTAACAACTCCCCATCCCTTTGCTCAAAATCTTACAACAGTATCGTTCACCTTGGTGCTCACGACTCCCCATTCGTTCGAGATGCCTCGACAGGCTTCTCTACTTCAGGGAACCAGTACTACAATTCCAGTGTCCAACTCAGCGCTGGTGTTCGGTTGCTCTCGGCCCAAGTCCACCAGTCGAACGGCGAATACCACTTGTGCCACTCGTCATGCGACCTTCTAGATGCTGGAATCCTGTCGGATTGGCTTGAAGAAATCAAGACGTGGCTAGATAACAATCCGAATGAGGTGGTGACAATCTTGCTTGTGAATTCGGACAATGCCACGCCAGAAGAGTTGGGAGCACATTTTACCACAGCAGCCATCACAAACTACGCCTACACGCCTCCATCGACAGGTACTCCTCCTGCTTCTGGGGTATGGCCAACATTGCAAGAGCTCATCACAGCCAATACACGTCTGATGGTGTTTGTTGCCTCGTTTGACAATCCCTCGACCATACCCGCAGAATACTCGTACATGATGGACGAATTTACATTCATATTCGAGAACCCTTTCAGCAACAGTAATCCCAACGACTTCACATGCAACCCTGACCGTCCTTCAAGCCTCTCCGGAAACACTCAAGGTGCAATCGCCTCAAATCGCATGGCCCTCACCAATCACTTTCTCTACAAGGATGGTCTTTTCGACATTCAGACGCCCGACGTGGACAGTATCAACACAACGAACTCACCTGGAAACGATGTTGGTAACCTTGGGCTTGCACTTTCAACCTGTAATTCTCAATACGGCAAAGTTCCTACTTTCACTCTCGTGGATTTCTTCGACGAAGGACCTGCCATCAATGCGGTAGATTCCTTGAACGGAGTCACATCGCCTGTGGGCCGAACACCGGTACCACCAAGAGATACCAAGGAGGATCTCGACAGGAGCTCGTCGAGTTTCCAGGGTGTCATCGACTTGAACAACGAAGTGAAAGATGGTCAGAAGCCGAAGCTCGCTGCTTGGATTTGGGCAGCTGGCCAATGGACATTCGGAGGCATCAATTTGAGCGGTGGAAACGTTTTGGAATGACCGTTGTCATGTTTCTGCATATACATAAACATCTTGGCTATTGGGAGTTTTGGAAATCGACGTTAACGACTCGAATATCACACGAACCCGGATTCAATGATTTGGAATATCAGAAGTCCACCGCCAAAGGCGAGATTGCATAGCGATGGCGTTCAAATGTGTGCTTCATTGGAATGAGGTCAACTCTCAAAATTTATGAATGCTGGTATTGGGAATGCTGAGAAAACAATACTTTAGACTCAGGATGTTTGGGACATGAAGGGGGTAAGGTATGGAAACCTCCTCGACATAGATGGATACATACACAGATGCACTGATGCTCTATACAGGAAGAGGATATAATGAGATATATTCCGACGCCGAACTGCGTCTTAAAGTTTTTTGGTCCACCGTACAATATGCTCTCCGAACAGTGGTATTATTGAAGTACATACTATGTAGTACATAGTGGTACTACATAGCATGTCTATAGGAAGCGGCATATGTTACAAACGATACGACTTAACATCGACTTCAACTTGAGCATCAACCGTACCTCGCCTCGAATACCAGTAGCGAAGGCTCGAATTTCTGTATTGTTCCCTCTATACCAAGGACACTAGCAGCGTAATGAAAACCTTTCTAGACCTAGTTCGGAATACGCTATGTTTTTTGGGCAGCATTCGTGATGCTATCCAAATTTTTGCGGTCAGCAGCTGATTTTAGAAACGAATAGATTGCTAATACCAGCTCGTCAGCCACTGCAATTCGATCTAGAGTGCACTTCCATATCTCTTTCCTAGGGAGAGTTACGACTTCAAAGTTATTGGTCTAAATTTATGTGCAAACCCTGGTCCCAGCCCAGATCCAGCCCGGTCTCAGCTCGGGCTCAGGCTGCCTCCAGCCCACTTCAATCTCAACCTGGCCAGCTCGCATCAGATCAGTTCTAACCAGGGTTCAACCCGAGCTCAGCCTCAAACTGGGGATCGAGCTTAGGATCGAGCCTAGATCAGACTGTAGATTAACCCCAGATGAATTCAGGTTCATTCTTACATTGTAGCATCTACACTATCTACTATACTATGTAAGTAGTACGTACACTGTACTATGTATAGTGGATCGATAGTGTATCGATGTAGGATCAATCGATTATATACCCTGATGCGATAAGTGTCGAACAAGTGTCTGATAAGTGTCAGACAAGTGTCCGACAATGATAGATTCAATATATAGACAATTTAGACAATCATCCTAAGCCAAGCTCGCAAATTCGAAACTTTCCAGCGATCCAGCTCGATCTGGTTGACGTGGTGTGCGGACTGAACCCGCCTTAATCTCCTGGTCCGCAGCCTTAGCATCTCGATCCTTAGAAGCAAAGCACAAATCGTGGCCGCAAAGAACACAAAGCCTGTGAAGATCTCCACGGGAAGGTACACGGGTTTGGAAGACGCGGTGAGTTTCAAGGCAAGAGGTGATCCGAATAATGTTGGAAAGACAGTCAATGTCCATATAATTGACAAAGCTGCTGGGAGATTTGCGATGCCGACGCACTCTGTGACAACTGGTGCGATCACCTGTGAACGTTTTGTCAGCAAAGAATGTAAGAAAGGAGCGTTAGGGAAAGGCTGTATACTAACAGCGTAGAATGCGCCCATCGCTGTTCCGCCAAGGATTGCAAAGGTGAGCAAGACGGCATAGCTATTCGCGGAAGTCCACAGGCACAGACACCACACGGAACAGAGGAACGTCGATATAAGAAGCATGTTAATCCGGCCGATGTTGTCGCTGAAATACCCGATGATTGGCCTCCCAATCGTCTGGCCGAGACTCACCAACGCACCTGTCACTGCGGCGTCCCACTCTGAAAGTCCAAGTTCAACCGCGTTGTTGGGCAAGGAGAAGAGAACGATGGTGTAGGTCAGCAAGAACAGTTCGGACCAGGCAAGCACGAGTAGAAAGCGGTATTTCTTGAAGAGGGAGAGGTCGAAGCTCTTTTGGTTCGGATCGATTTCGTGGTTTCGGTCTCGAATCAGGAGCGCGCAGACCGAGTTAACGGTGAAGGCCACAGCCGCTGTGATTCGAAAACTCCATGCCACATTGAGTCTTTTGATAATTGCGATTGCCGCGAGACTGTAGATCATACCGCCCAAGCCACTGCCCGCCGCAGCTATGGCGGCTGCGAGACTGCGTCGTCGACTGAACCATTGGGGAATAATGCCCACGGATGCGATGTACTGGCAGCCGGATCCCCAGCCGTAAAGCAAGCCTTGAGACAGGATGAGCTGCCAAAGCTTTGTAGAAAAGCTCGCTCCAACTAGTGATCCAGTCTCCATTAGAAGACCAATTGCTAATGTCGGCCGCGTCCCGATAGTTCGAACAGAGTATGTGACCAAGGGGGCAACAAATGCTGATTGGGACAGTGAGATGCCGCCTATAAAGGCGTATGTCGTGGCTGCTGTTCCTGGGAAGAAATTCGTGCGCACGTAGTGTGCCAGGTAGACGCCGAATGCCTGTAGAGAAGCCGCTCGTGGCATCAGTCTATCTTCCAGGTGCTTCGAACAGGACAGAAACACACACCCCGTTGAGACCTGAGGTGTTTACTGCTATCAACAGCTGACACACAACACATATCCAACCATAGCCTCCCTCGGGAAAATCCTGGCCGTCCGAGAAGGTGTTTCGGAAAGGTTGTTCATTGGAGGTGTTTTGTGTTTGGTCGATATCGTCATTGGCTTTATCTTCTTTTAAAGGAGTCGTGACCGTTTCTGCGTCCAGCGGAGTTCGTCCTGTGTAATTTGCGACCACATGCAGTTCTGAGCTTGTCGAGGTGTCCATCGTGCATGCAATCATTGAAACTGAGACGAATAGTGGTTATAGCCGAGAAGAAGTGATTGAAGAACTTATCAGGACATAGTATTCTCCTGAGCAAGAATGCTTATTATATATGCTCCTGCTCTCTTTGCAACAGAAAGTGGTCTCGCCATCTTTGGACAAGCTCTTCGGCCATTTTCTTTAAAAGATGCCGTGTGGCTGGCTTTTCGCTTCTCAGAGCGGACGCGTAGTAGTATCTGAACGACATATTCCGAGCGCGGTCCATGGCGTATTCCGGCATTTGGCCGAGAGTAGCATCAACTTCGACTGTACTCGCAGCCGGATATAGCCACGAGTCATTGGCCCGTCATGAAATCTTGTCCTGTGAAACGCAATTTTCAACATGAAATAAATGAATTTGGGATGAAAGGAGACTGAACACCCGGATGTCAGCAAGATAACCAATGGCAAAAGGGAATGGTGCAGCGCGGGTGGATGAATTTGGTAGTTGTGGCGAGCCTCTAAGCAAAGTAATGAGTCACAAGGCTGGACACTGTGGCTGACTTAGCTAGATAACGTATTATTTCCGGGCCACGAGTGATCTTAGTGACTCATGGCGGGTCAATGAGATGGGGGAGAACCGGGCATTTATTCTCCCCATGACCGAGAGACGTAATCTGCGTATTGCTAGATTGAAGAATGGGACAAAGTCGAATGTAGCTCTAGAAAGCCATTTTACCGGCCGATGGCTCGAAGTTCCACCAACTGAGCGCATAAATACCACAAATTGATTCCTAGAACATCATTCAAATGGCGTTGTGATATCGTGATATCGCGAACCCTGTGTTTGGCTCAATAGGTTTCTGGGATCCCTTGTCCCATGGCAATCGATATGGGAAGCCAGTCCACATTACCGTACAGAAAAAAACTTCCAAGAAAGCCCATTGTTTCTCTCATATCGATCATCCCCACCGTGTCTTGTACAACACACCAAGCTTACCGTGGCTGCTAATTGAGTTTAGTAGCGGTGTATACATAACCATTCGAATCAGTCAGCACGCAGTCGCCTCTAATTCGTCCCTTGCACTTCTGAGGATTGCTGCTTGTTTCGGGTGTCGTGGATGGAGGTGAGAGTGGGGGTGGCGGCTCTGATTAAGCCACTAACGTGAGTTGTATTGAGGACGAGGACGAGGATGTGGACGTAACTTTGGACGCGGTCAGGCCAAAAGTCCCTGCTGGGATAGGAACAGGTTTCAGCGAACTCAATAATGGAAGGTTGCTGCTCAGCGCAGTTGAATGGCCTAATGGGAAAGTTGTTAGCGAGATGTGAAATAATATCTCTGGTAGCTTCAGTACACAAATTTACCCCATCCTCAATATCTTCATCTCAAACAGGCTGTAGCTTTTCGATGATGCTTTTGCCTTCTAGGAGGAGTGAGTAGAGCTCTGGTACACACTCGGGGCTGAAAGTGGTTTCCCTTTCAACCCAGCTGGTAGAGAACGAGGAGCGCTCGTGGAAACCTTCAAAGGAAACTCACTTGTAGAATGATCAGAAAGCAGGATTCAATTGGATGACTCACTAGAAGGTGCTGCTGTTGGGCTGGCTGTCGTCGTCGAGAGTACAGTGCTTGTGAGCACTGCAGGAGGACTAGCTGTAGTCGTTGAGATCTGAACTCTCGTGAGTACTGTAGGAAGACTGGCAGTGAAAACACTAGTTTTTGTATCGGTAGTAGTAATCGCTGTCGTGACGAGCATCGTTGGTGGTGGTGAGTATGTGCTGATGCTCACAGTCACAGAGGTTACCACAGACGTAACAGTCGCTGTACTGACCGTAGTGAGAATTGAGATAGATGTGGTGGTCCGAGTGGTGATTGAAGCCACTGCAGAGGTCGAAGGCGTGATGAACGGCGCGAGACTTGTTGTAACTGTTGTAATGAGCGAGTTTGAGGATGGAGCGGCAACCTCTAGTGGCTGTTGTGCATGGGACTGTGTTTGCGTCTTACTGACGAGAATGCTGACAGGAACAAAAATGGCGGCCAGGATGAAAAGTAGCCACAGCAGAATACCAGCAATTGAACCGCAGCAGGCACGGCGGTAGAGCTTTTCAAGCGTGGATTCTTTGTTGAGACGATACGGCAAGACTTGAGTCTGGGTTTCAGGATCGATCACATACATGGGTTCCATTTTGCGGTGTTCTGCAGACATTCTTGCAGGATCTCTCGAGACGTATGACGGTAGGAAGTCTATGTCAGACATATGTTCTGTTCAAGGAGCAAGTTCAGATATTCCACGGAGATACAATTTGTTCGCACTGGTGGGTGATGGCATGGGTGCTCAAGTTTTAGGTGACACTGATTGATATACATGGTGACAAACAGAGAGGAGCTTGCTGCGATTGTCAAGAGGTGAAGGAGTGAAGATTGAAAGGGCGATTGAAGGCATGACAAAGGACGAAGGGAAGAGACTGACTGTCTCTTTCACACTGTCAAGCTGCTTCATTTCTCAGGAGATGATTTAGAAGTGACTTATGGGGACAACGCATTGCGATGCTGGTACCGTTTGTATGCTGGTACCGTTTGTTTGCTGCATGAGACATCGTTGAGCCTTGCAATAACGAGCTTGGTAACAAGGAGTGAACATCACAAGGGTCTTCATGTTGGCAAGGCAAACAAGGCCAAGAGACGAGATGAATGAATCGCTATTGATGGCAAGTGAGCTTGGAGATGCAAGAGATTCAGAGGATGCGTATTCGTAGTCGTAAAGAGAAAGTTGAAGGAGCGGCTGATTACGTGATGGTCCACCGTAGCTCCCAATGTAGCTAAGCCCAAAGATTGGCCGGGCGCCAATCGAAACTTGGGGGCCATGGGGCGTTTTGGTTTTGGAGGGGCGTCGCAGTGCAGTGGGCTCCGAGTCGTGGGCTCCAAGCACCTGCGGTCAGCTCAATTCAATGCTAATAAAAGAGAACATGGCACTTTAACTGCTTCAGCTCATTCTTGAGCCTTGTCCGACTGATACCCTAAAAGATTGAACGCCCGGTCTGCCCATTCTTACCACGATCATCCTTACCTCCTTCTTGTCCTACCAGAAACCATGGCAGGCCGGTTTGTGCGATCCTCCAAATACCGGCACGTGTTCGGTCGTCCGACTCGTAAGGTGCGACTCTGGGTCGTATTCAGTTGAAAAGATCCCTGGCTAAAGAGGAGAAAAGGAACAATGTTATGACAATCTGCGAGTGTCAAAAAATGCTTGGGACACAAACTTGATCAAGGTGAGCACCATCTCCTGCTGAAAATCCTCCCTTGCTAAGAACCTAGGCCAATCCCGAGTACCTCGCCCTCAATTGGGATGCTAGCGGAGGTGGTGCATTTGCAGTCATCCCCACAAAAGAGAAGGGACGTCTGCCAGAACGAATACCTTTGTTCCGAGGACACACCGCTGTCGTCTTGGACACGGACTGGTGGGTTATTTGCCAAAGAGAAATACATCAGACGAGCACTAATCTTGCGCAAGGAATCCCTTCAACGACTCCCTCGTTGCTTCGGGATCTGACGATGGCAAGGTATTAAGGCTGGCATGCTTCTTGTGGTCCCTGTACTGACATCATTAGGTATTCCTTTGGCGAGTGCCAGACGACTTTACTTTACATCTGGACCTCCCTGCGGATGAGGTTGAGGACATTTCCCCTGTCGGCAAGCTGAGTGGCCATCCAAAGTAGGCAAAGAATATTTCTGCCACCTGTGTCGTGTCTAATTCTTTGCAGGAAAGTCGGCCATGTCCTCTTTAACCCTGCCGCCGAAAATGTCCTTGCGTCCGCTGCCGGAGATTTTACCGTCAAAATATGGGATATTGAGTCCGGCTCCTCCAAGCTATCGTTGAAGGTCGGCGAAGTGATTCAATCCCTGTCGTGGAGCGCAAATGGTTCCCTCCTCGTCACCACCTCTCGAGACAAGAAGTTGAGGATCTGGGACACAAGACAGGAGAAGCCTGTTCACGAAGGTCCTGGCCATGCTGGAGCTAAGAATAGCCGTGCAGTGTGGATGGGGGAGCATGATCGAATTGCCACCACCGGTTTCTCAAGAATGAGTGACCGTCAGCTAGCATTGTGGGATATCAGGGGTGCCCAAGAACCCGTGGATGGCTTCCAGATGCTCGATTCGATATCTGGCGTGTGCATGCCCTTCTGGGATGAGGGCACGCAATGTCTGTTCCTGGCAGGCAGAGGTGACGGCAACATCCGATACTACGAATACGAGCACGACAAGTTCGAGTACTTGTCTGAATACAAGTCCTCTGATCCCCAGCGCGGCGTAGCATTCGTCCCCAAGAGAGGCGTCAACATGCACGAAAATGAGGTCGCACGAGCCTACAAGACCGTCAACGACAATTATATTGAACCCATCTCCTTCATCGTGCCACGCCGTGCGGAGACTTTCCAGGAAGACATTTACCCACCCACCACTGGTCTGAAGCCGGCTGCGAGCGCCAAGGAATGGTTCGACGGTGCCGACGGGCTGCCACCAAAGATCTCCATGGAGAGCTTATACGACGGCGCCGGCATGAAGGAGGTTGCAACAGACGAGGTCAAGCCGGTCAAGAAAGCTCCCGAACCCGTGAAAGCTGCCGAACCCAAGAGACAAGTCTCCGAGCCAACTCCGGAACCGTCTTCCGCGGCAATGCGATCTCCTCCCCCATCTATGAAAGAGCAGGGAGCCACAATGATGGGTGCTGCGGACAAATTCAAAGATAACGAGCCGGCTGAACCTGAAGATGAAGAGTCCGACTTCGAAGAAGTTCAAAAGCCAGTCGAAAGGACCAGTGCCGCCAAGCCAGCAGCAGCTGTTGAAGAAAAGAAAGTGGTGGCCCCAGCCGCGGTCAAAGAAATTGAGTCTGCTGAACCGCCTCCAAAACACAAGGTGAGCCATCAAAATAACGTGTGCTGCACAAATAAACTGACCTTGAGCTAGATGACCGAGAAAGAACTTCCTGACGAACAGGGCGTCGAGGATGGTGAGGCTTCGAACATTCCCACGTCGATATCTCCGACATCCGATTCAACAGAGCGCGAGATCAAAAATCTCAAGGCCTTGCTTGCCCAGCAGTCGCGGCAGATCACGAATCTGGCTCAAACTGTGTCTGAATTGGTTGCAGAGGTGAAGTCTCTAAAATCGTCATAGAAGACGCGACATCGCGCTTGGATACGCCATCTTGTTCCTCGATGCTAGCGACCCTTTTGCTACTTTGATAAAAATCCCAAAGACTTGCATGTTCACTTCCATACCTATTCTTCCCCTTCCCTGTGTTTTCATGGCGGTGATCAGTGTAGCAGCGCATTTCGCTCTTACAATTGAAGGTATTGTAACATAGTTAAGAAAACTGAGCACCTCCATCGTGGATGCAGCCTGGAGTGCCTCACGCTCAAGTGATGCCGCACAGTCAGCAAACACATACAGTCCCGTCTCCTTGAACTTGCATGGGGAACAACGTGAACTGCAGAACAAATATCCACAAATCCCTGTTCCCTGGCGACGTGTTTGCCACACCCACTGATGTATAGACAAGGCACATGCTTCTCCTCATCTCCGCTCTAATCAGCAAACAAGAGAGTATGGAAGGGAAACGTGCAGCGGAGGGGTCACCGCGCACGCCATAGTTGCACCTCGTTGTTACCGCTGGACTGCCACATGTCTACAGTACTAACGCAGGTACAGTACCAGTCAAATAGTTCTTATCTGAAATTGCAAAGCTCGCACGAACGTGTGAATCGAGTACGGCTAGGAAGAGCAGGAGGAAGGGATTTGCTGATTTGCGCATGGATTGCGTGATTCGATCATCGAGGAGTTGAGTGAGTGAGGAGACGACGGAGATGATCGATGATTTCCCTTGCTCTACGTGGTACATGTTGCAAGAATAACTTAATCGACTTGGCTCTTTATTTTACCCGAGTAAACTTATACTTTCAACATTTTTGGCATTTCTGGAGATCAACCAAGCTCAGAAAGGGAAGTATTGGGAGAGTATCTAACTTGGTAATTGATAGAAAATGGGTTCGCTCGGCGAGAACTATCCCAACGGCAACGGGCATGATGATCATGGCTACCCTAGAAAACCGCTTAAGCAGAGCGGGCTTTTGAATGAGAAGTTCGAATCCGATGATCTGACGCCCGTCGTGGGTCGAGAGTTCCCAACCGTGAATATTGTGGACGATTTGATGAATGCTGCTGATGCCGATACGTTGTTGAGGGACTTGGCTATCACGAGTACGTTCCTCGCTCACGTTCACTTACCTGCTGCCAGGGGTATTCTAGAGCTCTTACATCGCAAATTTCAATGCTGACTGACGAATCGCGCGACCCCAGTCAGCGAGCGCGGCGTGGTCTTCTTCCGCAAGCAGGACAACCTGACGGACGCGCTGCAGAAGCAATTCATCCAGCGCCTGGGCGAGCTCACCAACAAACCGGCGTCGTCGACGCTGCACATCCATCCGATCCTGAACGGCACGTCAGAGTTCGGACACGACAACGAAATCAGCACCATCTCGTCACTGACGCGCAAGAAGCTGTTCGACGTCCACGCCAGCGAGATCAAGAACAAGCGCCGCTACGATGCCGCCCAGTGGCACAGCGATATCCAATTCGAGCCCTGTCCCGCCGACTATACGAGTCTGCGGCTGACCCAGCTGCCCAAGACCGGCGGTGATACGTTGTGGGCCAGCGGGTATGAAGTGTACGACCGGTTTAGTCGTCCCTGGCAGCAGTTTCTCGAGGGCTTGAGCGCCACGTTCATTGGTGACGGCTTTATCAAGGCTGCGGATCAGGGCAGGGCCACACTGTACGACCAGCCCAGAGGAAGTCCCCGCAATGTGGGCAAGGCGTTGAAGGCTGTGCATCCCGTGGTCAGGACCAACCCGGTCACCGGTTGGAAGACGGTGTTTGCGATTGGCTCGTTTCCCAAGCAGATCAATGAGCTGAACGCCGAGGAGAGTGATGAATTGTTGGCCAAGTTGAGGAGGATGGTGTTGGAAAACCACGACTTGCAGGTTCGCTTCAAGTGGAGGAATCAGAACGATATTGGTGAGTTCGTTCGTGCATTCTTTCCCTATATCCCCCACCCCGGAGGTTTTCTTTATGCATGCATGATTTGCTGACCCGGGGTCTGGTGCATATAAGCGATCTGGGACAACCGATGTGTGTTCCACTGCGCGACGTTTGACTACGATGGATTGGGCGAGAGATTTGGAAACCGGGCTGTGGGCATCGGCGAGGCTCCGTATCTAGATCCTCACAGCCTTTCGAGAACCGAGGCTCTGGCTGGCCAGATTGCTGATTGATGCCCTGATGCCTTTCACGTCAGCCTGACGTTCTGGCCTTACCAATTGCTTTTCGCTTGGGAGTATTTCTCAATCCCCCCGGGTATTCTGATTCGACCGTCACTTCCGGTATCCCTCTGGATTGGGACATGGGGAGGGAGTCGGCTTAAAGAAGAATAATCTAGCCAAGGCTGATTGCTGTATTCCAGTTCAAGTTCGTGTAGAGAGAAATTATAAGCTGCTTACTATGGAGGCGAGAGAAGCGAATACGTGCACTGGATAGCGAAAATGGAATTGACTTCAAGTTATGAAAGAAAAGAAAGTCGAAGTGACGATAGCTTGAAAGGTGAATTGGAATTGGAATTGGAATTGAAGCTCCCCCGGAGCCGGCCGTCGGGAGCGCGTTCTTCTACCCGTGTAGCCTATGCCCGCCCGTACCTCACGTCTATGTATCTAAAATGGCACAAACGGTATCTAGTGCCAGCGGCGTTCCTCGGCCTCTGATCTTTCCGAAAACAAGTTGCTCTACCCGCTACCGGCACTTCATTAGTGAACCGCCCAGCTTCACGTCATCAATCGAGTGGCCGCACAAACAAATTTTCATTCGAAGGCGTTGACACCATGAGCTTCCGTCGCGTGCCGCTATCAGTGGTTGAGATTTGATTTCTCCCAATATCACTGGCCCACGCGGGTCTTTTCGAGATAACAGCTCATGACAATGCCTTTCAGCCAAGCAATATCATGCTGTTCCTGGCATGCCTGACGTTCCCTTTTGCTGAGGCCACCGACGCCATGCTGAGGCGATTGCCGACCTCATGGCACTGTCACTGGCTCGATTCAAGCTCTTGCGATAAGCTCCTTCGCAAGAAGCTTCTTCTTCTCATCCACCAAGAGGCTCCATAATCCATGGTGAGGTGTGGGGGGCGGGTCCTCTTCCTGGTCAGAAAACGCGTACTGTCCGTTTTCATATTTTATTCAAACTTGTTCCCTGTCGCTGTTTTCTCTTCTCTATCTTGTTCCTGTGACTTTCGTGTTGCTGCGACGTAGGCGTCGATTGTGCCTTGGTTGCGGAGAACCGTGTGCTCTGCTCCATTCTTTCCCTCTTCAAGACTTTTACCGGAAAATCGGCAGTTTTTCGCATACCATCTACTAACATGGCTGTCCTCGACGGCGCGACAGAGACCCCGCCCGACACCATGGAGAAGAAGGAACCCGGGTATCCCGTCAACTCCGACCTCGAAGGGACTGTGAAAAGTGACGACCCGCTTGCCCTCCTTGCGAAAATCGAAACCAGCTCCGAAGCCCATCCTATCAGATGGCCACTTTGGAAGAAATGGTTCATTGTCATCGTCTATTGCACTCTGCAGATGTTCGTCACCCTCACATCAACGACGTATGTCTCAGTGGAATTTCTGATCATGGAAAAGTGGACAAGCTCGACCCAGGTGGCCACACTCGGTCAAAGCATGTTCATTGTCGGCACGGCTGTTGGACCGGCATTCTTGGGCCCATTGTCTGACATTGGAGGTCGTAAATGGGTCTATGTTGTCTCGATTTTGATGTATGCGATTCTTAATATTGGCACTGCGCTGGCAGACAATTTCCCCATGCTGGTGATCTTCTGCTTCCTCATTGGATGCGCCGGATCGGTGGCTTTGTGCAATGTTGCTGGGACGATTGCAGATCTCTTTGGTGACTCTGACGGAGCGGCGCAACCCATGGCACTGTTTGTGGCATCTGCAAATATTGGTCCCAGTCTTGGTTCGCCCATCGGGGAGTGGATTGCCATCAATGGTAGCCTTGGCTGGCGATGGATTTTCTACATCAACATCATTATCGGTGGTGCCTTTGCATTCTTGCTGTGCTTTATGCCTGAGACGTTACCGCGAATCGTCATTGCCAGAGCCGTAAAAAGGCGCGGCAGCGTCGATCAGGTCGAATTGGACGTTGCCATGGGCTCAAGCAAGCTCTCTGTTATGCGAGAACTCCGATTTGTTGCGACAATGGCACTCCGAATCATGGTGACTGAGCCGATTGTTATCTCGCTTGGACTGTACAATGGGTTCGCATACGGCTTGCTGTTCCTCTACCTCGATGGTGTTTTCGGAGTGTTCGTCGTCAATAACGGTCTCAGTTATGTTGGGGCCTCGCTGACATATCTCAACTTCTGTGTCGGTAAGTGGCCGACTTCATGAGCACCATTTCGTGCCTGGCGGGTGCTGATTGATATAACAGGCGTCACTGTGACCTTCCTTTTTGTCCCCTTTCAGACATACCTCTTCACGCGCTACAGGCTAAAGCACGGTCACAAACCGGAAGCTCGTTTTCTCACATCGTTGGTGTGTGTATGGCTGTTCCCTGTCAGCTTATTCTGGTTTGCCTGGACCTGTGACGGTAAGGATGATCTTTGTGTTCGTCACCACATATATTGTACTAAGAAGCTTTGATTCTAGGTGATACGTCGTATTGGTCACCCGTCGTCGCGGGCGGCGTCCTTGGCTTCTGCGACCCCCTTCTTTGGCTGGCGATGCTAAATTATATCACGGATTCTTACCCGAATGTGGCAGCCAGCGCCATCGCGGCCTTTCTGATTCCCAGTTTCCTCATCGCTGCTGGCTGCGCCCATGCTGGTGTTGCCATGTTTGAGAACATGGACGTTAGATGGGCATTCTCGACGCTGGGGTTCATTTCGATCGGGTTGGTTGCGCTTGTCTATGTGCTCTTCTTCTTTGGGCCGACGTTGCGAAGATGGAGTCCTTTGGCGAGGACATTCTAAATTATATCCAAGTCATATGTGAAACGCAAGACGCAGAAGGGAAGCCGTACGAGAAGAAGCAGGAGGCAATAAATCTAAGTGGCATAATGATATAATGGTAGATGTTTCAAAGTTCCGAGCAGAGAATCTAAGTTAGATGTGCAGTTACCAATTTTCAGTTGAGCGTGAACTGGGACGCCTTGAGGGTAAGCAATTGACAGTAAGACAGCAGGCGAGTTATCATCCGATATACGGAGTGCAGTGAGGCTTGGGACCTGCAGCTCCAAGCTGGATTGATATTTCACGAGCGGGCACTGCTTCCATAAATCTGAGTTCTTCGGATATGCGCGTTGCCAACGTAAAATCGTTCGTCTATATTAGACGAAAAAATAACGATATTTCCACGTGGAGAAGAAGCAACGATGACATGGAAAGGATGGGAAAAAAATCTGAGTCGAGATGGTTAGTAAAATACGATGAAATGATTGGAGGCTTTATCTGTATCGGTGGCCACCGGTCCAATCAGCGTGTCAGGATAAGGTACATTGGAAGTTGCGTTGTGAGCCCTGTTGTGGGGTGCGTTGTGGCAGGCGTGCTCCGAGGGCATCGAGGTCGGAAAAGCTCTCCAGCTGTTCCTGGCCTTCTCCCTTTTGATTGCTCGTCGCCGTTAACCGATCAACACGAGCCTTTCCACCTGGTAGACTGCTCTAGCCTGACGCCAATCTCGATATCTGGCGATTCCATTTTTTTGGAATCTGACGGAGCTGGCCATGGCCTGTCTCGGTGCCCTTCGCGGCAGATTTCTCACATCACACGATCATGGTTTTATTTAATAGAGCTCAATGTCCAGAGCTCTTCAAGGTTGGTCTTTCCTCAGGCTGAACACAATTGACTGAGCAGCGCAACAATCTCCCCCTTGCTACCGTGACCCTTTCCAGTCTGCCGATCCCACATCACCTCCCTGCCTGCCATCCACCAACTGTCATACACCACCATTCAGAATGGGTGAAGCCGACCGTATTGGGCCTGACATGAGCCCCAAAAAGACCATGGCCGATCGTGTAAACAGTTTGCGAAAGACTTTCTTCACCAAACAGGGACTCATTGGCGACTACGACTATGCATTCCTCTTCCGACCAAACATTCCTTTCCTCAAGAAGGATCGCCGTGCATCTCCCTTCTTTGGCCTTCATGATCAAATGCCTCTCGTTCTGGCAATGTTGCTAGGTTTCCAGCATGCTCTGGCGATGCTGGCAGGTATTATGACTCCTCCCATTATTCTTTCTGGACAGGGAGGTGTCAATCTGCCTGTCGATTGGCAACAATATCTGGTCTCGACATCTTGTAAGTCAACGTCGATGATGATTGCCTTTCTAGAAGGAGCTTTCCCTGACTATTTTCATAGTGATCGTCTGCGGTATTCTATCATCCATCCAGATCACCAGGTTCCACATCTGGCGAACGCCATATTACATTGGCACTGGATTGATTTCTGTCGTCGGCACGTCTTTCGCCATCATTCCCGTCGCCACTGGCGCATTTGCACAGATGTACGCCAATGGAAAGTGTCAAATTGATGCAGATGGAAATCGCCTTGCCTGTCCCGATGCCTATGGTGCACTCATCGGCACCTGTGCCGTCTGCGCCCTGGTCGAAATCGCTCTATCATTCCTGCCTCCACATGTTTTGCGCAAGATTTTCCCACCAATCGTCACAGGTCCCACTGTCATCCTCATCGGTGTTTCTCTGATCGAATCAGGCTTCCAGAATTGGGCCGGCGGTTCAGGTCTCTGTGCTTCGCGCCCAGATAGCGGCCCATTCCAGGTTTGCCCGCAAGAGGGAGCTCCTCACGCACTTCCATGGGGAAGCGCTGAATACATTGGGCTCGGATTCCTGGTATTCGTGACGATCCTAATCTGCGAGCGGTTTGGTTCTCCAATCATGAAATCGACAAGCGTGATCCTTGGTTTGTTGACTGGTTGCATCGTTGCTGCAGCATGTGGCTACTTTGACGACTCAGGCATCACCTCCGCCCCCGTTGGCTCCTTTATCTGGGTCAAGACCTTCAAACTCTCCCTTTACGGACCTTTGGTGTTGCCGGTCATGGTGGTCTTCATCATCTGCGCATGCGAAGCTATTGGCGATGTCACCGCTACATGCGATGTTTCCCGACTTGACGTTGAAGGCCCCGAATTCGAGTCTCGAATCCAAGGAGGTGTTTTGGCTGATGGACTCAACGGCTGTCTCGCAGCGCTATGCACAATAACCCCGATGTCGACCTTCGCTCAAAACAACGGAGTCATTGCGTTGACGCGCTGCGCAAATCGCAAGGCTGGTTATTTCTGCTGCTGTAAGTGTACACCATCAACGACATTCCGGAGCCATGCTAACAATACCGACAGTCTTCTTGATCATCGCAGGCATATTTGCCAAATTCTCCGCTGCCCTTGTTGCCATTCCCTCCTCCGTCCTGGGTGGCATGACCACCTTCCTCTTCTGCGCCGTGGCTGTCTCTGGAATGGCGATTGTGAACCGCGTTCCGTTCAATCGCCGAACCAGATTCATCCTCACAGCTTCATTGGCTCTGGGATATGGCGCCACTCTCGTTCCCACGTGGTTCAGCTACGTATTCACTTACAATGGATCAAACCACGCCCTCCGAGGCTTTTACGACGCATTGGTTCTTGTCTGCGAGACAGGCTTCGCCATCACCGCCCTTGTCTCTATGATCCTGAACCTTACGTTGCCCGAGGAAATTGAAGATATCCCGCAAGCAGAGACCGAAGGGCTAGAAGAGAAACGTGCCGCATCCGATGTGGCAAGCACGGCTGATGATGGTATAATCACGAAGGTCGAAGGCGTGCCTGGCAAGGAGGTGGTGTAAGAAAGTTGCTGCCACGAGATAAGATACCCAATTATTGCATAGATGTACACACCCAGCAGGGTAAAAAGTTTCTATATCATGAACCTCACCTTCACCTAAATCTGTACATTCCTTTTGTGGCAAGGACCCTTTGATCCAGTTCATGGCCCGAGATGAACCCAGAATCCTCCGAGCGGAATGGTGCCTAGGGCAAGCCAGGCGTGTGGAAGTCGATAAAGCAATTCATCTAGCACATGTGTCTGGGCTCTCTGGGTATATCATTCTTTGGGGCTCATAGTTCCGTCTGCCGAGCAAGCTGGAGCAATGACCAATACGTGGCCGGTATTCTTACGGTCTCAGGTGCAAACGCTGTCAAGGGTTGTTAATAAGCCATTAATGAGTAATGAGTGTTGCTTGTTGCTTGCTATTGCCATTGCGATGGTTCAACTCCGGCACATTTTAATGCAATCAACAAAGCTGGCCGCTCATTGATCTCTTTGTCATCAGCCACTCCGCTCATTCAGACGAAATGGAACCAAACATAGAGCCAGTATTGAGTTTGATCTCCTACAGAGATCTTGTAGTGAACGCGAAAGCTAGGTCACACGAGCGACCGAAGGTTATCGAATACGAATTTAGCCTTTCAGACCCAGATCCAAGCAGACAACACACCTAGATAGATTCCCTGTTCATCCCAGGAAGCCTACCTGGGTAGGCATGCCTTCAACTGGTCATATAATCTTCTAGTCCCGCCTCGAAATCAGCGGCTTCACCTGGTGGTGCACGACAGCATACTCTGGGTGTAGAGGAAAAGAAGTCGTATCATTCCACATCAACACAAACCCCATGGGGATCTCCGAGGATCAGCCAGTGTGTCCTAGGGTGGTATGGTGGTCAGAATTTAGCCGGATATACAAGCAGCTAGATTTACCATCCCGGGGCGTGAAGGGTTTTTTCCTCGCCTAGTTGATGGATGCCCCCCTTTTATCCACAGACATGACCTTGCACGTATCTCACAAGCGTGGAGGGGAATCTGGGGAAGGAAACAGCAAGTACAAGTAGTAACACTTCTCCCATCACGAGGATCCCCGCTGTTCAACCGTTTCTGTTCTCTGCATGCTTTCTTGCTCTATTGGATTTTCCATGCAGGGGCCGACGCCAGATGGTAGAACCCCGCTGCTAGCCAAAATTTATCTCAGGGGAAAAATCCTGCAAGAATGGGACTAAGAAGGACTGCGACCTCAATGTTGCCAAGCGGAACGTCTCGGCGCCTTCTCCTCGCCACAAGGCTCTGGGATCACTGATGAAGAGATGATCAAGCAACTATTGAAACCCCCAACCCCAGAGGCAGTCAACCCACCACATGACAGGTATCCACCCCTGCCCAGCCATTGCCCTTGGAAAAGTGTTTTGTCACAACGGCGACCAGTGAGCTAGCGCTGAACAGACCTCCGTCATGCAGAAGGAGCGCCAGTCCCGAACCGAGCGAATAGAATGGTTGCTGGCCAAGCAAAGCTTTGACGACACCACTCAACTGAACGCATCTTGATTATTCCACCGGACACGAGTCGGTGGCAGTTGGCCAGTTGCATTTTCAAACGGTCGAAGGGAAGCCCTCTCGGCACTGATTCTGCAAAATGCTTCTGGGCTCTTGACCTCTGCCGATCCACCTTGTGGCTTGACACCTTGAACCTTGCAAGCTTTGGCTTCCATGCAGATGA
Source organism: Cladophialophora exuberans (assembly GCA_030068005.1). Classification (NCBI taxonomy): domain Eukaryota; kingdom Fungi; phylum Ascomycota; class Eurotiomycetes; order Chaetothyriales; family Herpotrichiellaceae; genus Cladophialophora; species Cladophialophora exuberans. Next base: position 94,046 of record JANSVK010000037.1, read on the forward strand.
AGAAATTCGACTACCACTATCGTAATTCAGCCGGCATGGCAGTCCATTGGCACCGCTTTCGGCAAATGGCTGGTTTTAAGCACGGTACCCACGCAACATCATGTAGCCCTTGGATTTTGGAGATATAAGAGGTGTCTCTCATTCCTGACGGAGTCGCCTGCCCTTGTCTGTGAACAGAGCATACATCTCGTCTCACACTCAGAATATTGTCGAAGCAACTCATCATCATGGTGGTGAATCTCAAGAGAGGCCCTACTCGCTCCGACGATGTGGCCATTGCCCAGGCTGAGGCACCAGAGCTTGAACCGGTTGTGTGGCACAAGGATCCCGGCTTGAGGAAGCTATATTTCTATGCTGCTATTATCTGTGTTGCTTCTGCAACTACCGGTTATGATGGGTGAGTTGGCAGAGCACTTACCAGCTACGGCGGCTTGACAATTGACTCCTGCGCAGATCGATGTTGAACAACATCCGTATCTTACCCCAATGGACAGACTACTTCAATGATCCTCAGGGTTCAAACTTGGGTCTCTTGACTGCACTCTACAGCATCGGATCCATTGCGAGCTTGCCGGTTGTGTGAGTACAAGTACCCACGATCAACGCGTGACATCTACTGACAACCTGTACCTAGACCTATCGTCGCTGATCATTTTGGTCGCAAGATAGCTATCATTGCTGGCTGCATTATCATGATCATCGCTGCTTCAATCCAAGGAGCATCTCAAAATCTCGCCATGTTCAAGGGTGGGCGATTCTTGATGGGTTTCGGGAACAGCATGGCTCAGCTATCCTCTCCCTTGCTCCTGACCGAACTTTGCCACCCTCAACACAGAGGCCGGATCACGGCCATCTACAACTGTCTGTGGAACTTGGGCGCCATCATCAATACCTGGCTGTCCTTTGGCACAAAACACATCAACAGCGAGTGGTCATGGAGAATTCCAACCATTGTTCAGGGCGCACCTTCCATCATCCAGATCATCTTCATCTGGTTCATCCCAGAGTCTCCAAGATGGCTGATCTCGAAAGACCGAGCTGACGAGGCTCTCGCAATTCTCTCCAAATACCACGCCAACGGCAACAGCAACCATCCCACAGTCCGATTTGAATACGCTGAAATCAAGGAGACTCTCCGTCTGGAATTCATTGCGAAGAGAACTTCCAGCTATCTAGACTTTCTCAAGACCAAGGGCAACAGATATCGATTCCTTCTTATCGCTTCGCTAGGGCTATTCTCCCAGTGGTCTGGAAACGGTCTCGTCTCTTACTACTCCACCGACATTTACAAGTCCATTGGTATCACCAACTCAAATACCCAGCTTGAGCTCAACGGGGGAATGGTTATCATGTCACTCATTGTCTCCTGTAGCTGCGCACTGCTTTGCGACAGGGTTGGTCGACGGCCACTCTTCCTCGCCGCCACCTTTGGCATGCTGATTTGCTTCATCATCTGGACCATATGCTCAGCCATCTATCAAGACACTGGCAACAAAGGCGCAGGAAAAGCCGTGATTGCGTTTATCTGGATTTTCAACTTCTCGTACGCCCTGGCCTGGTCCGGTCTGTTGGTCGCCTACACTGTCGAAATCATGCCCTTCAAGATTCGAGCCAAGGGTCTCATGATTATGAACTTCTGGGTCCAAGTCGCTCTCGTTATCAACCAGTACGTCAATCCTCTAGGATTTAAGCACCTTCAACCCAACTGGAAGCTATACACCATCTACACTGTAAGTCTGACTATGTTTCTTGAGATTTTTAGACTTGTTACTGATATGTGGGTTTTCGCAGTGCTGGATCGCTTTTGAGCTTGGTTTCGTGTACTTCCTCTACGTCGAGACCAAGGGACCCACTCTCGAAGAGATTGCAAAGATCTTTGACGGCGACGCGGCTGAAGTTGGTATCGTTGACATAGATGAAAAGACCGGGGAGAAGTTCGAGGCCACTGTCGAGCACCGTGCAGTTGTTTAGGGCAGGTACGATGCGGCAGCGGCAAAGAACTGAGTATGGATGCTATTGATTATGAAGGACATGATTCGATTTACTTTGAGGCAACCAGTCCACTTAATGTGCAATGCGTGCAAATATTCTGCCAGGCAAAACTGGTTGATACCTTTATACGAGAATGATCTCCTCGATAGATATTGCTGCAAGATTGAACCGCTCCACGTACATTCATTCCCATGCGCATCTTGAACGTCCAGAAAACAGAGGTGGTTGGGCTTGGGAAAGGGCTCAATCGTCTAATCTCGTGTGGGAAACCTACGAACGAGTACATCATTGTATCACAATCTCATGACGACGAACAAAATAGAGAGATAGATGGGGTAATCCGAGGGTACTAATGGGACCTGGCTCGCTAGGTATCGAGGTGTCTCTGCAGCTCGATTCAGGCTTGAGCAGCCGCGTGATGATGTCAAGGCGCATGTTCCCCCCCAAGAGGCAAGTGTGGCGAAGTGTCCACCCGAATTCCGGCGAGAGACGATTTTCCGGGCGGAAGCAGGAAAGCAGGAAAATCACCCAGGGCCTCAATCTCGTTTTCTCCAACACGACATGCCTGTAAAGACAACAACACGCTGCCACGGTCGTGTCTTCGTTTATTGATACCCTACTCCACACTTCCAAGCAAGGAATATTCCCATCTACCCCGAGACCACCCTTTGTCCAGATCCTACGTCCATCCCAATCGACTGCGGTGTCACCCGATCACATCAGTCCACCAGCTCCTACGCAGCCGCATTAGCATGTGAACTGGCTGAGTGATCACGGCAACCGACATTTTCACCTCATATCATACCACACAACAAAAGATGGACAAGATTAACTGAACACTCCCGTCGCCCCTATCTTTCAGGCACAAATTGAGTTGGGCGGTCTTGCACGATGGCCTTCAACTTCAACTGGTCGCCGTTATCTACGGACGCCGGCTTCCTGCCGCGGGCACAGGAACTCCTCACCAACGCCCTCAATCGCGCCGACCCCAAGCCTGCCATAATTGTCGACGACATTATAGTCAATGAACTCAACCTGGGCGATGTTCCTCCCGAGTTGGAAATACTGGAGATTGGGGATCTGGCTGAGGATAGATTCCGCGGCACTTTCAAGATGATGTACAATGGGAATGCATATCTCACACTGAAGACAAAAGTCCAAGCCAACCCTTTGAACACATACCTGCGCACGCGCTCTGCTTTTGCGACACCGCAGCCACTTGCTGCAGACACTGGATTGACTATCCCGTTACAGATCACGTTATCTGAATTCCGTCTGTCCGGGTTCATCATATTGGTCTTCTCACGTCAGAAGGGATTGACATTGGTTTTTCGCAACGACCCTCTCGAGTCCCTGCGAGTGTCATCCACGTTCGACTCAATACCATTTGTGGCAAACTTCCTGCAGAAAGAGATTGAGACCCAATTGCGCGGCCTGCTGATGGACGAGTTACCCGCCATCATCCATCGGCTGTCGCTGCAACTGCTGGTACCGGATGATAAAGCACGTGAAGAGCGGAAACTTTCATCGGCACCGATATCAAAGGATGAGATCGTGGTAGATCCATTGGCCAGTCCTCCTCAGGATCCCGTGGACTCTACTGGGGCAGTTTTGACTCCAGCAGAGGTTGCGTCGTTGTCATTGGACTCATCCATCGAAACCCAGTCTTTGTTCTCTCGTAAAAACCTTTTGAGGTTAGCGACATTAAGCGATTCACATCGAACCCTATCATTATTTACCCCATCGATCCGCGACGCCGTTTTTCGAGCCTGGACTGGCCCACTGGAACGGGGAGAGATGACTGGATTTGTCACTCGGGCACCTACACCAGCACTGTCTAGAAGCCACTCATACGCCGGTAGTCTCAGCACCACCACAGCTTATACCTTTGACAGCACATCGCCGAGACCACACCTACACAGTTATGCGTCTTCAAGTCACGGTCTGAGTATGAACAGTGGACGACATGGACAAGGCCATAGAACACGCAAGAGGAAGAAGCGGGTGGTCGATTTACGGCCGCATCCAGAAACTGGAGAACCTGAGCTTATTGTTGAAGACGGTTCCACCGCCGACTCCGCGAGTGTTTCGGAGAACACGTCGACTGCCCCATCTGTCTTCTCGGCCCCAGCTGGAACCATATCTTCAGATCCTGGTCAAGGTCTCAATCCCGTCACACCACCAAGAAGTCCTATAGCCGCCAAACGCGCTGAAATTTTCAAGTCAAGCGCTCAACGCAGTGTAAGCGAGGGCATGCCTGGGCCAAGCATATCGACTGTTCTCGACGAACCAACCCTTGATATTCATCAAACACCACGCGCCAAAGATGCAAATGCGACACTCCGTGCACGACCGCGGAGGACGCTACCTGCAGGCTTCGAGGATGACGACGAGACGCCTCGAGCGTCGTTATACGTGGCTGATCACAAAGATACAGGCGCCGTATCACATGCAGCCGCTGATCAACATACCAATTTTACAAATCAGAAGCCTCAAGATGCTTCTGAGGCCGGACCTTCCACCAAATCCCCTCTGCCAAATTTCCTGCAATTTGTCGCCGACCCAGCGAATGCTGGCTCTATCGCCGAGCGCGCTTGGATGATGAAGATGGCCACCGAAATGGCCAAGCGGTACGAGGAAGAACGATTGAAGGGCAACTTTGGCCCACTAGAGACCTCTTCACGAGAAGATATGAACCCTCCTCCTGCTTATGCGAGATGACGCTGTGACTGTTGTTCTTCTAAATTTGGTTGCTATTCTGAATACTCCCTTCTTCTGGAGCCGGCGTTCGTTTTGAAGCGAAGCAAGAAATGAAATGAAAAGTTCTGTTTGATATGGATAATGGAACGATGGTGGGACCTGGCGTAGTGTATAAATCTTAATGGCGTGACGACGACATGATGATTGATGCTGTACATAAAATTTTGAAAGCTTGAATAAGGTGATTAGTGTGAATAGAAACATATACCTGTCCATTTATTTTCTGCTCCAATGCTGGATTGCTCTGCGGAGTCCGTGGTCATCCTCCGTCACTACCTTGGCCTTCCATGCTTGTTTCACCATCATCGGTTCCTAGAGCGGCTGGGTATCTAGAGAGAAGATAAATCTATGGCCCTCTCTCCTGGAGGCACAATTCACCATATGCCACGGCTTTCGTTTCCACCACCTGGATATGTGAGATGGCGTTCTCATACTGACGTAACTAGCGCAACGCTGTAGAACGAAATGCCATCGAGCAGGTTGGATGTGCGAAAAGGTAGAAAGGATTAGGCAGAGCGACGCTCAACGCCTAGCCAGTCGACACCACAGCCGACTTTTCTCCCTGGGGTGAATTTGGAACTTGATAGCTCGGAGAATACCTATATACGGGATAGACTGGTGCATGATACATAAGTCCTCAAACGCCTAGAGCCCAGCTTGGTTCTTCTCTGTCCTTGTTTTCGATCGAATGTAGAGGCTGGGTGATTCTGCTACCTGCAGATCGGGAACTCACACGTCACGGAGAAGATCAAATTTGGGCATGTCAACGAGCAAATACACGGCAGTGATATCGCATTAAGCCGCTCGGATCATAACAGAGGAGGGCGTCAATGGTAGTCTTCTTGACCAGGCAACAGACTACATAGGCGGGACAGAAGGTACATTCTAAGCCCTGTGTGATGCAACGGCCAATCGACTGCTTTCCATAATGAGTTCCACTTTCCGCATTTGGTTGTATGCGCCGCTGAGTAGTAGTGGCCAAAACAGAGAGTAGCAACTAAACAGCTCTAGTTAGCATTTAATAACCTCTCGGCCAATCAGCATAGCGCCGATCCTCCTAGACAGACTTCGCTTCAGGCCAGCCGAGCAGCAAGGCTTGGAATTTCGAGATCTCCTCTGGCCCCAACACTGCGAATCTCATGATTTCTCCCGAATTCCGGTCCTGAGTGTGCCAAATTGATGTTCAAGCTGAACCATGGGGCTACCAGATCAAGAGGGTCGACCTCGTGGACCGGATATGTGCCGTTCCTAGAGCGCTTAGGTGGTTTCTGACAAGTTCAACTCGTGGGCTGGTACGTAATCGGAAAACACCCGGCGACTTTCTTAACTTCTGTACCTGAAGCTATGATGCAATTCACCAAGATCAAGTTAGATGCGCCGCTGGCATTAGCACGCATTAGGAACAATCGAAGCAATCGAAAATCAAACCCGACGGCTGTACAAAGACAGCCACGCTACCACCACCGCCAATCTCCTCCCACTCTGTACCATTTCCCCCAATTGGCTTCGTATTCGAATTCGTGTCCCCCGGTTTTCCTCTTCTATTCGTGACTGCCTCCACTCCCAGTCTCTTCTCCGCGCCCAAGCCTGTGGCGTGGCTTTGCCATGAACTGAGCCGCCTACGCAGGCCCCCGGCCGATCATTCGCATGGCGAAAGGCATGGTATAGGACAAATCGTCGAGGTACGTCATACCCCTTGGAGTATATATAGAGGCGTAATGGAGTGGTACATTTCCCATCCAGTCAAGGAAAAAAACAAGTCCAAGATTTTTACAAGCCTTCAAACATGCATTTCGCAGCGTTCGCCCTTCCTGGGCTGGTATGTCTACCAAGCGTGCTTGCCGGCTTCCTGACCGGTACCTACCCGCCACCCATCGATCTATCCAGCAGCAACAGCCTCGTAGCTGCCAGTTGGAAAAATCTTACACAAGGATTTGACTCGGCACTGAAAAGCAACGACGCCAATGAAAGCAAAACCTTTGCTGCTGCACGAAATGTCACCTTCTCCGCTGGGTTGTTCTCTATCCACGACCCTGCAGCATCGAAACTGCAATATCATTACACATCCCCTGAGATTGTAAAGGCACCAAATGGCACAAACAAGGTCGACGGTAACAGCATCTACAAAGTGGCTAGTGTCAGCAAGCTGGTCACGGCCTACTTGGGAATGTTGACCTTGACCAACGACGAGTGGAATACACCCATCTCTAAATTCATCCCCGAGTTTACGACCGCCGATAGCAGTGGCGCCAACACCATTGACTGGGATCAAGTGACCCCGTGGGCATTGGCAACCCAGCTCGCCGGTCTTCCCCAGCTGGGGGTCGCAATTGGTGATCTTCTGGCGCAATACGAGGCTGCTGTGGCAGGGGTGGCAGGTCTCACTCTTGACATGGTTCAAAACCCGATCACTGAGCTGGGGCTTCCACCTGAGAATATCACTATATTGGGACCCTGCCTGGATTATACATGCGATGCAGCAAAATTCGCAGAAAGCATCCGACCTCAATCACCCACCTTTGAAACCTGGACCAGCCCAGCCTATTCCGACCTCGCATTCATGCTCCTTGGGTTTGTCATCTCCGCCAAAACTGGGATGCCCATCGAATCTGTCTATCAACAATACATCTTTGACCCGTTGGGAATGGATTCTTCTACTTCAGTCCTTCCGACCGAACAAGCTCAACTTGACCGGAGTGTGATCGCCGACAACGCCTTTTTCGCTGCAGGCGGCCTCACCAGTCCGTCCGGCGGTATCTTCTCGACCATCAACGACCTCGACAAGTTCGGCATCGCTCTCTTGAACTCGACCCAACTCCCCGCCAATGTCACACGCAAGTGGATGAAGCCCGTGACCCACACAGCCAGTCTGACCTACTCAGTGGGTGGACCATGGGAGATTCACCGATACATCCACCCTGCCACAGGCAAAGTCACAGACTTATACACCAAGCTTGGCGACTCTGGAGACCAGGGCGGCGTCGTTATTGTTATCCCCGAATACGGTGCTGGCATCAGTATGGCTGGCGCCTCCAGCGACGAAGCCGTGCGCAGCGCTGTGGACAACATCGTGCTCGACTACATCGTCAACGCCATCCTTCCGGCCCTCGAAGCGCAAGCCGCCGTCGAAGCTCGCGCCAACTATGTCGGCACCTACGTCTCGACAGACCCCAACATGAACTCGTCCGTGACCATCACACTCGACAAGTCTACCAACCCGGGCCACCCGACGGGGCTGAGCGTATCTCGCTGGATCTCCAACGGCACCGACGCCCTGAACGGGACCTTCCCCGGCTCCATCCCGGTGCTGCTGCCATCGATACCGAAGCAACCCACAGAAGGCCGCGGCCAAGTCGCCTTTCAAGCCTCCGATTTCCTGCAAACCAACAGCTACGTGGGGAAAAATGTGCCGGAGTCGGTGATTGGCGTGTTCACGGGTGCGTACGGCACGAATCTCGACTGGATGGGCGCGGGAAACAAGTTTTACGCCAATGTCGGCATGAAAATGTTTGTCTTCGATGTCGATGCCGAGGGGAATGCGACGGCGTTGACGCCAGGCGCCACGAGGGCGAAGCTTCAACGAAGGCGGTGAAGAAATCCTGAGCGGGCAAATGAGCAAGCAAGGAATTTTCGAGTTTTTTTGGTAGATATGAAGAAAGGATAGGATGGCGTGATGGCGTTTTTGATGATGTATGTATGCATTGCCTTTTTTAATCATTATCAAAGCCATCCTATTGTCCGACCTCCACCGCAGCGCAGTCAATTCCATTATATGGGGCCATTTCTCTCCCCCTCCTCTTCTGCGAACCCTATTCCATCACAACCCATTTCGATCCAAGAAGTCCAGCATGACCTTGTACCCAGCGGTGGCGTTGATGTGCAGCGTCGTGCCGTGGCCGGTCTTGGGCTGGATGTATGACTCCAGGGGTTCCGCGGCCGGATACAGGGCGCGCTGGATCGTCTCGTTGAACGCGCCGTTGCAGTCGCCCGAGCAGAGGAGATCGTATTCGCCGAGGAAGTACTATTTCGTTCGTGCGAGGGGGCGGTTAGTCGAGGTTTCGATCATGAATTGGAAAGAGTATGGTAATCCAGGCAGAAAAGGAAGCAACTTACCTGCAGCGGCTTGTTATAATCTGGCGCCGGCATGCCCACGGCACTGATCGAGGTCTGCCACTCCCCGATCGTGCCGGGCGCCTTGATATCGTTCGCGTACTTGAGCAGTGGCGGGTCGAGTCTGTCCTGGGAGAAGAAAGCCGTCTGCATGGAACTCGGGGTGCCGACGACGATGTATCCGTCAGGCCGATCTCCGAACTTTTTCGGGTCGTTGTCGCGCGCGAACTGGAATCCAAACGACACGATCCCGTTGATGGACGGGTGCGGCAGGCCGTAGATGTAACCCGTCAACAGGGCGCCGTCGGCCAGCCCGGGGTACTTGGAGATCAGGCCCGTGTTGAGGATCGAGCCGTACGAGTGGCCGACCTGCACGAGCTTGGTGAAGTTCGTCGGCAGGTTGGCGCTCGTGATCGGGGGAGTGAAGTGTCCGCGCGCGAAATTTGATACTGTGCCGGAGCGCGCGAGACGCGAGATCGAGGCCAGGATCTCCAGTTGCAGCGCTAGTTGCACGGTCGCGGCGTCGGGGCGGTCGGACGAGCCCGTGCCCAGTCGGTCGTAGGTCAGGATCGAGTAGCCGGCGTTCAGGGCCGCGCGCACGTAGGAGTAGTTCTCGGGCTGGACTTCGGAGTCCCAGTATCTAAACGATAGGAAACATTCAGAAAATCTTTCTCCGTCTCGATCGCAGAATCTCAAACCTCTTGTCAAACCCGATTCCATGGGTCGCGATCTGCAGAATGTCCTTCTTGTCGCCGGTCGTGGGCACACACAACTGCGCACCGATGCCGTATGTTGCGCTGACTGAAGCTTGACCCGCGATGTGTGCGGTCGCGTTGTACGACCACCGCGTCATCTCGTTGACCCAGCCGATGACATCGATGCTGGATTTGATGTCCGGATTGCCATTGTTGACTTGGGTGACGTTTGCCGTGGTCGAGACGGGGAGGATGAATGTGGCGCACGAAGCTCCCGGATGCTGTGGACCAGGAGCTCGCTTTGCCATCGCTGGAGAGGCGTGGATGCTTACAGGGAAGAGGAGGGACGCAGAGGCCAGGAGGAGTGGAAGGGATTGGAGCTTCAGCTCCATGGTGGCGAAAGGAAGGGACTTTCTTTACCTCAGGGGAGCTTAAAAAGAAGCAAACACTGCTGCAATTGTATAAGGAACCCGGGGGAGTCGTGATTCCAGCCAGTCTCTCCCTCGTACACTCTCTTACCACCGTCCTGCATTATATATGCTCGAGCTGAGCGCCATGGCCAGTGGTAGAGCACGACGGCAGCAAGCACCAACTCCATCTGGGCGTACCTATACGTGCTTTTTAGATAATACGCCTTTAAGAGGAGATACCTGTATAAGGTGCTCGGCTAGTGACAATTTCCAAGGCTTTTTACTGCTGCCTTTGATCAGTGCCTCGCATGTTAGTTGTCGTCACATCCCCGCAATAAAGCGACCGACGGAATAGTTAGAATCCTTCCGCCGGAAGCTCTCCACGAGATGTTCAGGTACCTACATGGCCTTCCTTGCCTGATAGGTAGCCAGACACAGGCATGAAGGTCGAGTTCGCGCCAAGATTGGACGGAGAGGGAACCTGGTCGAGCTTGGCGTCTGTTCAATCCTTGCTGCTTACTATAAAAGAAGAAGGGCGATGTGGAGGCATGATTTGAAATTTGTGACTCGCATAGAAGCCCAGTTTTGCGGCTTGTAAGATGGACACGATGGCATGGATTCTTTGCTGGGCTGTGTCTGGAGAACTTGAACTTGAAGCTCCGCAAGCGTGACTTGGCAGGCAACCATGTGACATCGGAATTCGACCGCCGTAGCTGAATTGGTTTGACGAATACGTCTGTTGCCGTATTCGCACCCCTCGAAATCGAGATTCAAACACGGTGGGTGAACATGTTGAATATGCATGACTCGAGAGAGTAGGAAGATCATATGTATTCAGGCCTTCTCTCGTCCCTCTGCTTTGTCTGTCTGTCTGTGATCGTGGTAAATAAAACTATGTCCAGGAGAAAAGTCTGTGAAACTTTTTACTTGCTTCCTCAGAATCTCGGAGAGCTTTTTTTGTATCCTAGCTACCTCCACAAGGGCGAGTCTGTGACATGGAGCACTCACACAGCTTGTCACCGCTGGTGGGAAAGCTGAGCCAACACATGATAAAATCAACAGCAAGATAGCACTGGAGGGTAGTGAAAGTAGAGGAGGCAGTCCTTTATTTCAACCTCTCCGCGTCATTTTCTTCTCCATCTTCTTGCGCTGCTTCTCATTCTCACGGTCCAAAAACTTGCGTTGCTCCTCGGCGCTCATGCCCTTCATCTTGCGGTCGCGTTCTTCCTTCTTCATCTTGTCGACATTCTTCAGCCGCTCCTCCTCGGCCTCTCGGTCGCTAATGCGCTGCAGCTTAGAGCGCTCCAGATCTCGTGTCGCTGTAATCTTGCGTGCCACTTCGGGTCGCAATTTGCCACTGCTGGCGAGAACGTCCGGTAGACGCAGGAAGGATGCGAACAAAGGTAGCGTGTGGATGTAGTTTGCATCCGAGCTGGGCAAGGTCAAGGTCAGGTGTAGCCGCTTCTTAGGTGCCGTTTCGGCCAGGTTGGTGGGCTTGTCGTGCGGTTGATCCGTGATGATCAGCGAGTGGAAATGGTCAGGACCGGCGGCTTCGATAGCCTCGACGAGGTCCTTGGTCAGTAGCCAGTCGCTGACCTCGGCGCTCTCGGACATGACGGTGGCCCATTCTGGCAGCTTAGGGTGGTCCTTGGTGAACGTCAGGGAGAGGTCGTAGCGCTCGTCACGAAGTCGGCGCATGGCGAGTTTGTTGACCACAGCAAACACAAATGCGTCGTAGGTGGAGCTGCCACTTTTGGGCTTGGGACTTGTGAGCTCTTCGGTACCAGGGATGGAAGGTGGCACAAATTCCTTCTCTTTGCCGTCGAAAGTGTACAGGATGGCTTCGAGACGTTCGGGCTTAGGCTTGACGCTCTCGATAAACATGCCTGTCAGTTCCTCGGCGATCATCATCATTGGGTTCATTCGTCTCTTAAGGGAGATTTTCACATCCAAGAAGGCCACGTTCTGTCGTCCCGTAGCGTAGGATTCGAACTCCCAAGCAGATTTCTCTTTGAATGCATCCTCCGACACGCTGGTTGGGCTATTGTTGATCAGGTCCTTGAACAAAGCGCTGTCTGCGGGGCTGTATGGCTCTGATGTAGATGTGGTCGGCGTCGCTGAGTACCCAACTGACGCAAACTCTTTTACCAGTAACGGTTCATGCACAGCGATCCATTTCTTCGCCTTGCGCCGGTTCGTACTCGTACCCCAGAAATGTACGGCTAGCGCCAAGAAGATGAAGGGGATCAAGATTCCTTCCATCATGAAATCCGATAGTTGTGTCCTTTCCCACACGCGGTACCATTTTGTGTAGGTGAGTTGCCGGGGGGTTGAGCCTCCTACGCCGAAGAGTCCGCCGGTTGGAGCTGCGGCTTGCGCATCGGCAGGGGAGCCAGGGATTGAGACGGGAGATGGAGGAGGAGCTGCTGCGAAATCGGCGAAGTCTGCGCAAAAAGAAGTGAGTATGCGGTTGGAACAATCTGGCGAGGGTTTGCTTTATTTGTTTACCTGCATCTTCGGCGACAACGGCAGCTTGCGAGGGTTGACCTCCTACAAGAGACTTGAAGTAGTCCATGATGGTGAATGGACAGCAGCAGTCCCTTTTATCTTGGATCGAACCTGAAGTGATCCAGATTGTGGATGAAAGAGGAGATGGAGAAGAGAATAAACCAGGCGAACAGAAACGAAGAGAAGCTCCTCCCCACAAAATCCAAAATGCACTGGCGCTGCAACGTAGGTAATTTTGGGGGCCAAGATTTGAAGGCTGGTGCCAGTAAGTGCCCGTGGTGGTGGGCACCTAATGGGCCTACGAGGCCCTATCTAGAATCCCCCGGCCAGCCACGTGCAACATGAATTTCTAGAAGCCTGCTTGACCTGTCAGACTGTCAAACCCCCTAGACATAATCACCAAACAGACAACATGAACAGTCTCTGGTCCAAACGGGGACAACAGCATCCCGTCATCACTCTCTCTGTTCTATTTGTTATTTGGAAGTCATTGATAGCTGTCTCTGTCCTGATCGCCCCAGGAATCGGATATGACACGTCCACAAGTCTGGCATCTGAGGGGCCGAGCAACACGAATATTACGCTCAACGTCCCCGATCGATTATCTACTCCGTGGCTGAAGTTTGTCCGCTGGGATGGCTTGTACTACACGCACATGGCAGAGCAAGGCCATGTCTTTGAACAAGAATGGGCTTGGGGGATTGGACTTTCCACGGTTCTGTCGTGGACGGCAGAAAGTATGGCAAGCCTAGCTTCATCGACATCGACACCTTGACTGACACTCCTTTTTTTAGTTCTCTCCAAGCTGGGCCTCACAACTGAACCCTCTTCAGTGGTTGCCGGTCTCGTCTTGTCTCACGTCTCGCACTGGGCTTCTGTCATCCAGCTCTGGACATTAACTAGATCTCTGATCAGAGCGCAAAAGGATCCAGACTCTCGTATCGCTTTCACAGCTGCAGCGCTTCACATCATCTCTCCAGCGGGCGTCTTTCTCTCATCTCCATACTCTGAAAGTCCATTTTCATTTCTTTCCATGACTGGCTTCATCGGGTATGTACATGCGATTCAATCCTTCGACCATGGACACGTGATTGCAGGTGCCATTTGCATGATATGCTCGGGTGCGGCCTTTGGCACAGCTACTACCATACGAAGCAATGGGATTCTATCGGGTATTCCATTTCTCTACGAGGCGATTATGGGGATGTTCGGTATTCTGTCTAAGGGTCCATCTGGGGTTCGACTGGCCCGGCTCGCCACAGTGGTCATCGGTGGACTGGTGGTGGGTAATGGATTAGCATACCCACAAATCCTGGCGTACACCGAATATTGCTCTGGCCGAGATGTAGGCACCAGAAGACCTTGGTGCGAGCGGACGATCCCATCAATCTTCACCTGGGTTCAGTCTCATTATTGGTGCGGTTGCTCGGAAATCTTGACTTCATGCTGCTAACCAAATATCAGGAACGTGGGTCCCTTCCGTTACTGGACATTGTCAAACCTGCCACTGTTTCTCCTAGCAGCACCTTCACTGGCGCTTCTGACATATTCCGCCCTCGACATATTACAGCTTCCGGAAAAGGCCCTGCCTGAAAAGTCCCGATCTTCAGACATCTCATCTCAGCCTCTTGAAAATCGGCTCTTGAAAGTTCTGGCGATCCCGCAACTGGTGCTCGCATTTCTCGCATTGACAACATATCATGTACAGATCATTACCAGACTATCTTCAGGGTATCCGGTGTGGTACATTTGGCTTGCAATGAAGGCGGACGAACATCCGAAAAAGACTTCCCCGGTTCTCCGATGGATGGTTCTGTATGCCTTGATACAGGCGGGACTGTACGCTTCTTTTCTTCCACCGGCTTGAGGATCCTGGGCTCTCCATTGGGTGGGGTTGCGGCGATACTAGGATACTGGGTGTCAAAATTTTGAGTCACTTCGCAAGACCACCTTCTTGACCTTGGAGGGAGGTACCGATTCTGCATAGCAGAGGCCCCCAATTAGCGCCGAGGATGGTGCCTATTCCAAGGCATCAGCAACCGTGTTTATACCCGGAGGAAGGGTATTGTGTTCCGATACATTAGGAGTACATTTCAACTCCGTGGGGTGGATGCCTGCTTCTGCATCTGAAAGGTGTCTATTTCTCGACAAGGATAAAACCCGCGATAATAAGAAGGAAGACTACTTATAGATAGTCTAGGGCAAAACTCCAGCTTGGTCATTCCCCGACCTCGACCAGGCCGGTCGTAGAATGAAACCTCGGCCCCCAACTTTTGCGGCAGTGCAGCCAAGGCAGCCACTTCAAGTTGCGATTAACATTGAGTCGTCACCGATACAGGGTATTCCTTATCAAACTCACACTCTTGCTTTCCTGGATACTTGGTGATGTTATCCATAATTGCAAGTACATTCCAGGTCAGTCAAAAAATCTGGATGACAAGCAATGACTACCACCACCATGACAACCACCGCGGGCAGGGATGTCGACATTGAAAGCGCCGTCATTCCCCTCGACTTTAACCGAGATTCCATTTTAGCCATATCGATCGTCTCAATCTCAGCGCGCCTGATCCGCGCACTTCGAACCCTGAGATCCAGTCTCAGCGTCCTTAAAGTCGTCAAGTGTTCCGTCGGCATGGTCGTGGGCATCTTGAGCCTCACTTCCGCCTGGTGGGCGCTCGACCTTGCAATGTGGACAGCAGTCAAGGATTTCCGGGAGGACTGCCGCGAGCAGCTTCAGAACTTCAATATCACGTCGCCAAAGTGTCAAGAAGTGTTGGCTCATCCGCTTCGTGAGCCCCCAACGTGGCGCGGGTATCTTGAACAGGCCTCGAGGACCGTCACCGGGAAGACTGGCTACATGAAAATGGGAGATTACTCACTGGGACACGGAAATGGAACTGTCGACAAGGTGGTTCGGGACTCGCGCCGGTTTTCGGCGTCCGCGCCAGCCAAGTCGTCAACTCCCGTGCAGTTTTACGAGCTGGACGATTACTCCAACCCCTTTCCCATAGGTATCAGAAAGCAAGGCGACTCCGCATTGATGTACGGACCGGCGCCGTGGCTTGATATCACCTTATTCTTCCCCTTGAGCGAGGATCTTCGAGACGCCCGGGATGAGTTCTGGCTGTCCTACCCGCTTGACTATCCTTGCGAAGCCTGGTTCAACATGACAGTCACTGGCACGGTCGAACGCACCCAGATATACAACATCCCAGATCAAAAGAAGGATCCTGAGGGGTTTGAACGCTCAACCCAGGCAATGCCTCCCGAATTGCAGATCCGGACACGAGAGATGTGCGTTTATCCCGACGTGCCACCATCAAGCTCTACGATGATCGCCTTGGAGCTGTGGAGGCAATCACCCAGTTCCCGCGACTTTGCGGCGTTTCTGGCGGCCTCGATCTTCTTCATTGTTGTCATGGCTCACGAAGTCTTCTATGGTGGGTTCGCGAGGAGAACGAGGTGGAAGTGGCAATGACTATTCTTTTTGGGAGATGGAGTTTCGCGCACCTGTGTTCTATAGTCTTGATGAAAATATGGAATAAATCAATCGAGCAATCGGTTTCGAGGCTTCGTGTCTCACGAAAGACGACTTCTTGCCTTGAGTACTTTTTTCAAATGGACGGTCGTGTTGTGGGAGGGCGAGATTCTCAGTGGGCTAGCGCATTTATCGCCCGTTATGTTGCATGATCTAGGACGCAGGCGCCGCGGTTTTTGTTGTCACTTAACCCGGCTCCGATCCCACACATGTAGACCGAGTCGCTGTGCAGTACTAGCTGATCCTTGGACAAAGCCTTTTTGTATCCTTGAAACCCGACACCACATGTAGAGCGTACCGCTACTGGTTCTGTGCCTTCCACCTGCTGTCCCACCCCAAGATCTCGTTATCACTCTTTAAGATCTCAACGCTCGTTCCTTTGCAGTAGGAACCCCCAGTACTGCGCTATATATATTTTAGGAATGAATCCCAGCCCCCCTACCACGCCCTAATTGAAAAAAAAAAAATCAAAAAATCAATGGCCTCTCTCAGACCGATGTTCCCGACCAACAGCACAGCAGCAACGCCGGGCGCGTTGTCCCTCATCGTCCTCGTTACTACCACCGCCGCTACTTTCCTTGCGTACAGCGTCTCAATATCCATTTACCGCCTATTCTTCCACCCGCTCGCACGCTTCCCAGGACCCAAACTCGGCGCTCTGACTCGATGGTACGAGTTCTACTATGAGATTGTGCGGAAGGGGCAGATGACGTTTCAGATCCAGAAGCTGCATGCACAATACGGTATGTAAAGTGCAGGGGCACGACGATTTCATCCCATTCATTTTTCGAGACTTTGCTTGTTTTAATTTTTGTTCGTGGGCAAAAGGGCGTATGATACTTTATGGGTCATGATGATGGGTGATGACTCGGATTGTGTAATGATTCCTCTTACTCTATGCACATATACATGCCCGATCGTGCGAGTGACACCGAACGAGCTGCATATCCTCGACTCGCACTACTTTGAAGAACTGTATGTAAAATCCGGCAAGCTGGACAAGTACCCGCCCTTTTCCGCGAGATTTGGCACCGACGATACATTTTTCACGGCGCCGGCACACGAGTACCACCGCCATCTGCGCAGCGCCGTCGCGCCGTATTTCTCCAAGCGCAAAATCATAGATTTCCAACCTGTGATACGCGAGAAGTTGAAGACGCTCTGCTCTCGTATCGAGAACGAGTATGCCGTTGGGGTTGATCCTGTCTTGCCTCTCCATCGCGCGTGGACGGCCTACGCCGGCGACGTGGTGACGGAATTCTGCTTTGCCAAAGCCTACGGACACCTCGATTCACCGGATTTCAAGGAAACGTTCCACGAGGCGATGCACGCCGCGTGCAGGTCGTCGACCGTATTGATGCAATTTCCCTGGCTGTGGCCGGTCATGAACAGCTTGCCCGACTGGATTGTCCTCAAGCTCGAGCCCAACATGCACATGCACATTCAGGTGCAGCAGGTGAGTTCATTGACCTGGAGTATGTGTTGGGTTTGGAAATCGTCGGCTGAAACGGAACCAAACTTCAGGATTTCCATCGCACCATCTCCATGTTGAAAGAAACCCACGATGAAACATCCAAGACTGTCGATCACGCGACCTTGTTCCATGAAATGCTGCACAGTGACCTTTCGCCAAAGGAGAAATCAGTAGACCGAATGGTACAGGAGGCACAGGTCATAATTGGAGCCGCCATCCTGACGACTTCTTGGGCTGCAGCAGTGGCCAGCTTCCACATCATCAACGACCAGGCAATCTTTGAGAAGCTCCGCGTCGAGCTTGAAGAGGCCATCCCAGATCCATCGATGCAGCTTGACTGGCAGAACCTAGAATCCTTGCCATATCTGACGGGTTGCATCAAAGAAGGAATCAGGCTGGCATACGGGATTGCTTCACGGCTGCCGCGTGTTGCCCGTCATGAGTTGAAATATAGACACTGGGCGATTCCAGCGGGCACGCCTGTTTCAATGTCAATCGTTGACATGAATCACGACGACGAAATATTCCCACAATCGCACTCATTCGTGCCTGAGAGGTGGCTCAATAACCCAACTACCAGGGACGGGCAGCCGTTGGAGAGATATTTTGTCGGCTTCGGTAAGGGCTCCAGGCAATGCATCGGCCTGAAGTATGTTTTTCCATGTCTTTGCTCGTCCAAGGGAGATACCAACACTGACGAGAACTGCACAGTCTTGCCCAGGCAGAGTTGTACATGGGTCTCGCGATGGTTTTCCGCAAATTTTCGTTTGAGCTGTATGAAACGGATGTGTCGGATACAGTTCTAGCACACGATTATTTTGTGCCAACGGTCAAGCTCGATACCAAAGGTATTCGAGTCAAGGTGAAATCTGTAGAGAAGTAGAAGCCGTCGAACGACCGGGGTTGACTGGTTCAGATGACGGCGAATGCGTATATCGTAAGCTAGGTACAGCAACATCTTGACGAGATGTTATAAATTTCGACTGCTGGCCTGTCGAGTCCAATTTCTCCTCATTTCGTTCCCGTATTCCAGGAACTCTTCTTCCTGGATCACTTCGAAGCTATCGCCAGGCTGAAGACCAACGACCCAAGCCGAAAGCTGTCGTGCGATACGGTATCTACTGGCAGAAGACAGTAGATTCAATACCTCCACTGCTCTCGTGTCAGCATCCTGGAATGAAAGACTAATTTGGGACCTGAAAGAAACTTACTCATGTTCACATTCTCCCAAAATCGTAGAAGAGGTCGGTCTGGCTCTATCCAGCGCAACGAGGTCCAATCAAGAGCGTTCGGATTATGTTGAGGCATATATGAACCCGAGATATGTTCTACCAAAGCGACGAGAGTGAATGGCTTCAGTCCTGAACCTTTGAGATGCCCCTCTCTCTGAGGAAAATGGGAGGTCAGCGGCGATGGGTTGTCGTGGGATTCCATGTACTTGTGAAGAGTCTCTAGGAATGATTCTGACATGTCTAGATCGTCTCGTAGCTCCCACAGCATTTTGTTGATTAGCCATAGCAGCGTCAAGGTATATTGAAAATATGAGGCATTCGAAGAGTCGGCGAGCACTAGAAACCGGTTCAAGGTTGACGAGGGGCCAAACACTCGATTGCGAATCGCCCAGTGCCTCCGAATCCGGGCAGTGAGAACAACCTTCACTTTCAATGATGAGCTGCTAGAGTTTCTAGGACAATATATCGGCATGTTCAAAGTCCATTGTTGCATGGCCGATATGATCTCAACCAGTTGACCCACGACCGTGTTCAGAGTAGGCCTATCCAGGAAAGCATACGGTCCAAGACCCACCCAAAGCTGCATAACCGTCACATAAAAGCCAGTCGAGAGAGATATAGTTCGCAAAGGACCGCGTCTCGAGAGCAGAGTGTGTCGCACAAAGCCGAGATGCCGTTGGGCAACTTCAAGGGACTCAACCTGCCACTCTATGAGACTCCCAAAGGCCAAACCGGTCATCGTAGAGTCCAAATATCGAAGGTTAGGATCATATATCAGCTCCTTGATAAAAGCATATAATTTGGCTCGTCTGGTAAGTAAATTTACAGCCTTTTGATGCTCATTGCCCCGGTGGAGAAGTTTCTCCGCGAACAATAGCGTCCAGTGTAACCAAAGTTGGTTTTGCTGGATCTGGGGCACGTTCAGGTCTCTCACAATACAAAAAAGCGACCCTGGTTGGGTGCCGTATACGTAAGCAGGTGCTGTGAAGAGGTCTTCGATCAAAGTCAGCAGGTAGGCAGGAGGACTTTGTAATGAGGTATCTCACACTGGTGAAGAAGACTGCGCTCATGGCTACTTAGTGGAAAGGCTGTCTTCAAGAAAGGGTCCAGTTCTTCATAAATAGCAGTACTCATCCAACCGTGACCTGCATGAGCAGGAGAGCTTTCGGGATTGTTGCGTTCCAAGCCTGGTTTTGGAGACTTCTGTTCTCCGTCCGTGACCTCAGGGGGTCCATTGCTACCCCCAGTCTGCTTGTCCGGAGATTTCTTGCGGCTCTTAGCCAACGATGCGAAGCTCGGAGCAGTAGCTATCTGTGCCCAGCCCTTGTTCGCTGGATTGCGGCGAGTGTAAGAAACAATAGCAGCGTGCGAGAGAGCTTTCATGCGTCGACGTTGCTGGTCGGCTTTCGATAAGGTAGTTGGCTCGGAGATGATGAAGCAAAGTTGAGCAGGAGCCATCTCGCACCAAACATCTTGATCACCTGTCTGAGCGTTGACTAGTGCGGGTGAGATCGAGATCGAGATCAGATTTAATTTGGATCATGGTAAGTAATCGCGAGAGCACTGTAGCCAGCGCATCATGTATATCATTGCAAGGAGTAGTCATTAATGGGGTCCCTGAGTCGACTTTCCAACGGGTTGCTGCGCCCAGAATTTCGTTCCTGAACAAGTAGTTGCTCCTTCCAATGAGATTAGCGGGAATCTGAAAGACAATTACTTGGAACCGAAGGTCGCTTGCTCACAAAGTTTATGATCCCAAATCATAAAATCGGCACATGGAGGATTTGAAGGAGACGTTGAATGTAATTAAGGCTTTGTTCCCCGTGATCCGGTCGATTCAAAGGCAGGAACAAGCTCGACAGTCGAGACGCTGGTCTGGTTCAGAGGCTAATGTCGAGTTCCATTCCCCCCCCAATATCAAGGCAGACGTGCATATATACGGTCCGATATTCCGCGTCCTGCTGTCAAGATGGCTGTGGAGCTTTAGCATCCTTTCACTTTCATTTCTTGCGCATCGTTGTGAGTTCAGTAGGTGAGTCGGGAAGCCGCCAGGTTGCCAGCATATCAGCATGACACAGATACCAGAGCGGAGCCTGAATTGAAGGTAGAATTACATGTAGTAGCAACAATCAGAAAAGATCAGGAGACATCTGTATAGAGATAGTGAAAAGGGGAGGATACCGACGGTGTCTGCGCGGCGTCTGCTCGGTGTCTGGGGACGCTCAGCAGCCTCAGTCAGAAGCCACGATCGTCATTACAAAAACCGCCACTTTCTCTACCATCCATGGAAGTTTGTGTCCCACTGACTCACCGGGAACTTCAGACTGCATTAGTACCTCTACTCTATAAATTTTCAAAATTCTTCTTTCTGGAGGAGCCAGGAGGAATATTGCTGCATTGTGCGACAGGTGCTAGAGAATAATTTTCCCTGTTGACGCTCAACCGCACAGCATTCCAACATCACCTACAGCATGTCCGTCGCAACATCAGGCCAAAAGAAGAAATGCGGTGTGCTAGGAGCAACAGGTCCGTGTTCGAAACGACAGGTGGATGATTTTGCTAACGTTGTAGTCAGGATCTGTGGGGCAAAGATTCATCCTGCTCCTGGCTGATCACCCTACCCTCCACTTACAGGCAGTTGGCGCTTCATCGAGATCCGCTGGTAAAGCTTACAAAGATGCTGTGAAGTGGAAGCAAGCGAGACCAATGTCTGCGGAGCTCTCCAAGCTTGTGGTCAGAGAATGTCGAGCAGAGAATTTTCAGGATTGCGACTTGGTCTTCTCGGGTCTAGACAGCGATGTTGCAGGAGATGTTGGTATGCCAGCCACTGGCTCTGCCTCCGTCCAGAGCACAAACTGATTCGGGCTACAGAAATGGAATTCTTAAAGGCGGAAATCCCAGTCTTCTCAAACGCAAAGAACTACCGACGGCATGAGAAAGTGCCTCTGGTGGTACCAACAGTCAACCTATCACACTTGGCATTGATCCCTCACCAGCGGCAACACTTCGGTCTCAAGAAGGGCTTTCTTGTCTGCAATTCGAACTGTGCCGTCATCGGGATTGTCATTCCCTTTGCGGCCCTACAATCCAAATTTGGCCCAGTGGAAGACGTGGAGGTCTTTACGGAGCAAGCGGTCTCGGGCGCTGGCTATCCAGGTGTCCCCACCATGGACATCCTGGACAACGTTATTCCTTACATTGCAGGTGAAGAAGACAAGCTCGAAACAGAGGCCCAGAAAATCCTGGGATCCATCAACTCCGAAGCCACAGCGTTTGAAGAGCAATCAGGCCTGACCGTGGGTGCTACTTGCACTAGAGTCGGAGTTACAGATGGCCACATGGCATTTGTGTCGTTGAGATTTAAGCAAAGACCTCCGCCAAGTGCAGAGCAGGTCAAGGCAGCAATGAGAGAATATATTGCAGAAGCACAGAAGTTAGGCTGTCCCTCGGCTCCAGAACAGGCTATTGTCGTGTTTGACGAGCCCGACCGACCACAACCTCGACTTGATAGAGATATTTCAGGAGGCTATGCGGTCAGTGTCGGAAGGGTTCGAGAAGCAGCAAAAGGATCACACTTTGACATCAGATTTGCGGCCCTCAGTCATAACACTGTCATTGGAGCTGCCGGGTCTTCGATTCTGAACGCGGAAGCTGCAATTATTAAAGGTCTTTTGTGATCCGCCCCGGGGAGGGGAGGAGGGGAGGCGAGGAAATCTGAGACTGGGCTCGTGGGGTTTATACAAGTAGTAAATTTCAAATGACATTGAGTTGCGGTCTCCAGAAAATCTTGGCATGTCAAGCCCATTTCGGACTAGCCCACTTTGTGCGACTTGGAAAATCCGATCTCCATCTTCAATTGTTTCTTGCGCTTCGTCTTGCGATCACTTTTCCTCTCAACACCAACAACACATCAAGATGGGTCGCGGTCCGAAGAAGCATCAGAAACGCCTTAGCGCACCTTCGCACTGGCTTTTGGACAAGCTCTCGGGTGCCTATGCCCCCAAGGCATCCCCTGGGCCTCACGTTTGTGCTCCTGCTATTTCTTCGCAGGATGAAATCGCTGATCGAGTGACTAGAAAACCCGTGACTGCCTCCCCTTGATCATCTTCCTTCGAAATCGTCTCAAGTACTCCTTGAACAACCGTGAGACCATGGCCATCCTGATGCAACGCCTCATCAAGGTCGATGGCAAGGTCCGAACCGACATCACCTACCCTGCGGGATTCATGGACGTGATCTCGATTGACAAGACTGGCGAGCATTTCCGTCTTGTCTATGATACCAAAGGCCGCTTCGCCATCCACCGCATCGAACAAGCCGAGGCAGAATACAAACTCGGCAAGGTTAAGAGAGTGCAAGTCGGCAAAGGCGCAATCCCATACTTGGTTACGCATGATGCTCGCACGTAAGTCCTGCCTGCATCTATCAGCCGTTGGACCAAGCTGTGGTCGGAAAGAGAATAAGACAAAGCTGATGAGGATTAATAGGATCCGATACCCTGACCCGGCCATCAAGGTCAACGACACCGTCAAGATTGACCTCACGACCGGAAAGATTACCGATTTCATTCGATTCGACACTGGTGTGATTGCCATGGTTACTGGTGGTCGCAACATGGGCCGTGTTGGTGTCATCACTCACCGCGAGAGACACGATGGTGGCTTCAACATTGTTCACATCAAGGATGCCATCGACAACTCATTCGCCACCCGAGAGAACAACGTCTTCATCATTGGCAAGGAGAAGCCATGGATCAGCCTGCCCAAGGGCAAGGGTGTCAAGGTTTGTCTTGATGGGTGCCTATCAATATTCCTACATACTAACAGCGGCATTACAGTTGTCCATTGCCGAAGAGAGAGACCGTCGCCGTGCTGTCCAGATGGCCAAGAGTGCGTAAAGCATGCGTTTCAAGCAAACGTGATATCGGTCGGAATGAAAAAAGTACGAACAAAGACAGCAACCCTTGTTGTTTTGCTAGGCGCAATCATGATGTACCTGGGTTGGTAGAACTCCAGCGTCTGGTTCAAGTTCTTGAATTCAGTCGAGATTTTAGTCGAGATTTTCTCGGCGGGTGAAGAATCAAAATCATTCCCAAACAACCACTTATCTACCTTTTCCTGTTCAAGCATGCACACCTTTTAGTTCTGTTTCTTTCCTCCACTTGTACTTGGACCCAGCTTGCCAAACAACCCAGCAACGGTCAGTAGCCTGTTGATGTGCAAGAAGATACTGACTCCGACATTTGAGGTTACCATCTCGTTCCATTGATTAAGATCCCAGAAGATCTTGTCCCCCAACGCTGCATACACGGAATATATATGGCCCAAATCTGCCACTGCGACGGCGATCAGATACCTCCTTGAGATCTCGGGATGTTTGGTAAAGCAACATATGACTGCCATGGCTGCCAGGAGGAGAAAGACATTGCCCAGCTGGAGGGTCAAGGACAGGGATTGAGACGTAAATATATGGTCTGAGGGCAAGTGCTGAGGACTTTGGTCGGCATAGTATTGCTGTGGCTCTGTGAGGGTAATTTTGTAGGCCCAGATACTGCATTTGCATTAGCAAGCACAATCCCATCAGCAATCGGCGAAATTTGTTACAGTGCAGCGGGCTCTAAGACACCAAAGAGAAATAACGGCCATGCAGGAAGAGCTGAGATAGGCATGGCGATCGAGGATGCTCCAGTAGAGGGGAAACAAAAAACTCGTTCAGCTGTAGCAGTAGTCACAGAAGATGAGATGCATGCGAGATCGATAGGTACGGGATCCTTATATCGCCGCCGCCGTCGTGAGCTCCCTACTAGGGCTTGTCCATCAGGCGTGCCATGTGGTTCAATGCTAGCAATGCCGGTAAAGAGCCCTGGCCTCAGAATCGCAGGATCGATGTGCGGGGATTTCGGATAAATATCGGGTAATAATCCCGATGCAAAGTTGTTTGTTGACATGGAAGCAGCGTTACCCAATCAACGTCGTCTGCGTCCTTTTGCATCCCAAACTGAACTTCTCTTTGTATCAGCATACTTTCCTCGACAAGACATTACCGACAGTAGGAATAGACCGTGCAGCTCCTATCGCAGCAGCAATGGCCGGACCTGTCGCCACCGACAGCGACCTAATTAACTTCGACATAATAGAAACTCACAAGGAGAATATTCAATCCCTGCCTGGCGGCCGATCAGCGAAACAACTCGCCTCGATTCTGTCGCCCTTACCTTCAGCCACATCGCAAAGGGTGGATTCATTACCGACCCTCGAAGAGACAAAAACACTCAACGGTGCGATCCGACAAGAATATGAGCTTGAACTCCAATCGATAGCAGATTCCGACGATCCTCTCGATATCTACGACCGATATGTCAAATGGACACTGAATGCCTATCCTTCTGCGCAGGCGACACCTCAATCACAACTCTTACCTCTGCTTGAGCGCGCGACAAAGAGCTTCCTCACCTCACCCCTTTACAAGAACGACCCACGTTATCTGAAACTCTGGCTGCATTATATTCGTCTCTTCTCCGACAGCCCTCGCGAAACCTTTGCTTTTCTTGCGCGCCACAATATTGGGGAAAGCCTGGCCTTATTCTATGAGGAATTTGCGACGTGGTTGGAAGGCGCAGGGAGGTGGATACAAGCAGACGAAGTGTACAAGCTTGGTATTGATCGTGAAGCCAAACCGACGGAGAGGCTGGGGCGAAAGTACACCCAGTTCCAGCAGCGCTTTGACACGAGACCAGCTGCCGACAATGAGCCCAACTCTCCAGCACTACCTACCGTGAGACCAGCACTGGCTGCAAAGATAGATCCTTTTGCTTCTGCTCACAGAAGTGACGATCCCCAAGCAGGCCAGCAACAGCGCAACGCCGCTGGCGGCTCTGCGGCCACCTCGCGATCAGGCAAACCAAAGATGGCGATCTTTTCGGATGCCGAAAATGCTCAGCAGCCCCCACCATCTACCAGCGGTACCAAAGGATGGGATAGCATCGGCTCCATCAAGGAACGGAAGAAGGAGAATGTCGTTGAAGCCCGGCCTTGGGCGGGGGAGAAGTTGAAGGCTGGCGGCAAAGTTGGAGCCGTGCCCAAGATGGAGATTTTCAAGGATCCGGTATGATTGATCTATTTCTGTGGCATAGACACGAACAGTACCAATCTGAATTTGCTTGACTCTGTCCCAAGCCTTCAGCTTCGTCCCGCTATTGCAACAGTAGACTGACTCGCATATTTGTGATAGGCATCCGGAGTACGGAACTCAGCACCCAAGCGATCTTCGCCACGACAAGAACTCAGACAGCCAGAGCAAGTCGTGAACCCGCGTACCGGTCGAGCAGAACGAGTGTTTGTGGATCTTGAATCCGTTTATCCGGGTGAGAGCAACCTAGAGTTCAGCTTTGAAGAGCTTCGAGCCATGTCCCGTGGATGGGATCAGAAGGACTGGCGACCACAGAAAGTCACCTCGCCCCTGAACGCCACAGCTGGGAATGCTTCAGTGAAATCGAAATCCAGGGTTCAGAAGTCAAAGGAGCCAGAAGATATTGAGAATCTGACTCAAGCTTTCCAGCAAAAAGCTGATATCAGCGGCGAGGAGAAGGCAAGCTTTCCCGTTGGTGATGTCTCGACACAGTCAATAGTTGGCATGCCCGAGTCTGAAATGCCTCCTCCGCCTTTGCCAGGAAAACCAAAGCAGAAGAAACTGAAGATCAGAGAGGTCAAGCAAGAAACCCAGACGGTCAAGACTCGTCTGGAATCCCCCACTGGAAGGAAATTGAAACGGAAGAACTCGACTGCAGAGCCAACCATGACGTTTCACTCCAAAGCCGCGACGAACGACATCTATGATATGTTCAATCAGCCTCTTCATAAACCCTCAGTAGCCGTCAATGATAGTCAAAGTGGAGACGATGCTGAACTGACTGAGGATGATGGATATAGCACAACCGGGGAGAGTACTGGTACTGGGCGTATTTCTGCACCCAGCAGTGAGTTTGGTGACGATACGCTGGCGTCAATACGGAGAGGTCGCTCTCAGAGTCAAAGTCAATCAGAAAGTGTCTCTCCTTGGTCTGACTTCTCCACCAGCAAGCATGTACCTCGATTTTCCTCGACAGACGGTGTGGCTGATGAGGACAAAGGGGGTTCAAGCAAGATTCACAGAAGATCTAGACACAAAGATCTGTCTGAGGATCTCACAGACAACTTTGACTCTTCTAGCCAGAACCCAACACAAACTTCTGGTCTTGGGACCGGGCTTGACACGCAAGCAATTGCCGCCATTGCGGGTGGTAATTTCGAAGATATGGACACTAAAGCTATCGCCATGTTGGCTGGCGATGTCGACGTCGATGACGCGGTCGGTGAAGGTGACGATGGTCTGAGCGTCGCCGACAAGGGCGCGCCCGCGCCAACACTAGAACCGACCGTCTCTAACGGCTCGGCGACGCCCAATGAGGACCCTCTTGCAACACCCATCGACAACGAGTTCCCTCAACACCTCGAGATTCAGCACAAGCCTCGATTCATCCCAATTCCTCCTGTCGATTACGAGCCGACTCCCGCACGACCCTACCGCGACCCAGATCTGGCTGCTCAGAACAAGCTTCCCTTCATGACTCCAATCGCCGAACGCACCGAGTCGTCTCTCGCCCCTTCGACGGTGTTTGACACTCATGGAGATTTCGATCTCAAGACGCCCAGCCGAGGGGAATTTCAAGCTGACAGTCCGTCTAAGGGGGGGAATGACAACAACTTCCTAATCAGTCCCGAGCTACCCACCAGAACCTCCACGTTCGATTCCCCGGCCAAGAGAAAGTACATTGAGACAGGGATCTTCAAGGATGAAGTGACCGGTTCTCCACAAAAGAAAGTTGCCGGCAAAGACATATTCGATGTGGCCTCCTCACCCACTTCATCGGACATCATCAACAACGCAATCGCCAAAACCTCTGCTTTGGCATTAAACTCTCAGTCACCGGTAAGATCGCCTCTCGCAACCACGCGCATCGGACCTATCATCCCCGACCTACAATGCAATCCTTGTGGAGACGCTGTTCGTCAGCAGATCTTGACTTCAATCAAACCCCCGGTCTCGAGTCAGAAAGGATACTATGAAAACTCTGATGTCACATCTGGTCGTTACGCCAACCTCAAATCGTTCGGAGAAAAAAATGCTAAGGTGAAGGCAAAAGCGAGCCCGAGAAAGAGCCATACTGAAAAGACTCTCACCAAAGCCGCCCCACCCGTGCTCAAGTTCAATGGCACCAGTCGAGTATATGCGGTCAAGCGAGAGTTGGGACAAGGAGCTTTCGCACCGGTGTATCTTGTCGATAGCTATGACCCGGAAGAAGTCCAAGAGCTGAAGGATTGTGATAAAGAGAACAAGAGTCCACCCGCCTTCATCACCAATCGTGGAGCTCTGGAAGCGTTGAAGACCGAATGCCCTCCTGGCACCCTAGTCTGGGAGTTCCATATCCTCCGTACGGTCAAACAACGCCTTGGATCAGCGGCTCGCACTATGCAGTCCATCGTCCTCGCGCACGAGTGTCACGTCTTCCGCGACGAGGCCTTCATCGTTCTCTCCTACAATCCGCATGGGACTTTGCTCGATCTTGTCAACGCTGCCATGACGGAAAACATCAAAGCCGGCAAGCCAGTCGAAGGCCTGGATGAAATGTCGACCATGTGGCTCTCTGTCGAGCTTCTCCGAACTCTCGAAGATCTGCACGGTGTTGGCATCCTCCACGGTGACTTGAAAGGCGACAACTGTCTGGTCCGCTTCGACGTCAACACCACTGACATCACAGCTCCCTTCGACGCTGACGGCAACTACGGCTGGAATACTCGCGGCCTGACGCTGATTGACTTCGGCCGCGGCATCGACACGCGCATGTTCAAGCCCAAGGCCCAATTCATCGCCGACTGGCCCTCTTACGCGACCGACTGTGCCGAGATCCGCGAGTGTCGCCCTTGGAAGTGGCAGATCGATTACCACGGAGCTGCGGGTATTGTTCATTCCCTGCTGTTCGGCAAGTATATCGACACTATCCCTGCCGCGAACGCCAGCTCCTTAGGCCCCGGCCAGAAGAAAGAGTGGAAATTGAAGGAGAGCTTCAAGCGGTACTGGGAGAAGGACATCTGGACCGACCTGTTCGCGACGCTCTTGAACCCAGGCTCGGTCGCCGACGGAGAAGAGATGCCCATTCAGAACAACTTGAAGCGCGTGCGCTCGAGGATGGAGAAATACCTTGTCGAGGAAGGCGAGAAAGGCGGTCGCGACTTGCGGGCCAGTTTGAGACGCATGGAGCGTCTGGTCGGCGCCAAGTAAAGCTAGCCAGCTAGCCAGTCAGCCCCGGCTCAACCAGTAGTCGACATCGACGTTCTCTGCAGTCCTTTCGCGCAACAATCGCAGACGAGCACTTGGATATTTTTGCGCTTTTTCTTTCACGAACTTTTTGCTATGCACATGAGGGGCACTGGAACTTTTGCAAAGACAAGCATGGCGTTGGAGGAGTTCATTTCACATAGAGAGCGCGCACACACCGGACCTGGATCAGGATCAGATACCCCTTGGATTTTCTCCTCAGTTGGAAAATACTAGCTCTTCCTTCATCGCACCGCTGTGACAGAGAGGATCTTGGCTTGGTTCACTGGCATGATGAGTACGCTATTTTCTTCGCCATCGGGGAGAGCCGCGTAGGGGAGATGTTTTTTTTTTGGAGATAAGCCTGAGCAAAAATTGCATGCAAGCAGATAGACGCAGAGCGAGAGAGACAGACTCCCCCGTGCTAGACAGGAAGGATCCAATTGAAATTACTTAAACATGAAAGAATCCTATTTCTTAGTTGGTTCGAGCACTCGTGATTTCCTCTGCGTGATTGATAATTGACTGATCAACTAATCGACTGATCGCTGACGCGCCAATGTTTGACTGCTGATGCTTGCTGACATGGCTTGCCATCCTTGGACAATATACCACGTTGCCAGCTCGGTTCCTTGGATCTGGTCGTGCCCTCGTACTGGTCTGACCTGGTATCTATTCGTTTTACCTAGCGTGCCTGGCCACGGATACTTGTACCTACCATCCGTAGATCTGTTCCTTAGCGACGAACCGCTTCGATCCCACGAAGTCTAGTCCGCAACGCCGATGAACAGCCGCTACGAGATACTGGGACGGCGACGTGGGTGCTTTTTGTGATCATTGGAAACTATTCATCCAGTGCTGTCTGAGACTGCCAACGCAACTTCGGCGCTGCATGTCAGATTCCCTTGCGGCAGTTGTGCTTGCCGCATTGGGTTGTTTCGAGCTCCTTCGTTTCCTCGCCATAGAAGGGGTTTTCAAGTTTACTGTTCTCGGAAGTCACTGGTGAGATGGTCGCGAAGGGGACAGGTGGTGGTTGAATGCCACAGAGGCAGAGGAACTCACGTCTCGCTTGCACGCATGCTGTGCCGATTGTTCGAGTCTGACATTCCTCGGCTTGCCCCAGGATGGATGCGACCAGTAGATTCAGAGAAGATTTCCACGTATGTAGTTCGGAAAGCAGAGGACGCTGCCAGATCTTGACAATACGCTTCAGACACGTAACCGTCGGGGATATATACGCGAAATTTGCCTGTGAAGAATCATATCATGGGCCTGACGTGAAAGTGGACGCTGTCAGCCCCCGTACCGGCTCCAGAAACCTTGGGAGCGATACGTTCGACTCCCACATCCTTAGGAGCCATCTTGTCGGCTCCTAGAACCTTGGACATATTCTCTCCCGAAGCACGACTTGACATGACATTTTGCTTTCCCCTTGGACAGATGAGGCACGAGTACGCTTTGAAAAGAGAGACGACTTCGAGCTCGTCGCCTAGATCTCCAGCATTGATCAACAAAGATGCAAGATCACACGCATCCATTAGAGCAGTGTTTGCGCCAGCCCCTTGAAAAGGCATCATAGCGTGAGCTGCGTCGCCCACGAGGGTGACACGACCTTCAGGCAGGGAGGGTGGGGGCATGAAGTCGACAAACTTGCGTGGTGGAGCGACGATGCCGTCGATGCCAGCAGTGTGAATGATGTCGGTAAGGATATCAGGCATGCCTTGTGTCTTCTCAAGCGCTTTCTCATACAAAGCTTCTTTACTTGCTGTCTGTCCCCAACTCGTTTCGGCCTCGATATCGATATCGGTGGGGTGATAACACACGGAGTAATAGTATTCAGCAGACGACCGGTCAGGCTCGATTGACAATAACGCAATAACGTAACGAAGGTCCTTTTTGCCAGCTATCACTCCGGCAGTACCGAGGTCGTGAAGCGGTTGATACTGCTCTCGCGACAGCTTACACATTCCCGCTATCGGTATGTATGGTGCGATGTGTGCAGACTGTGATTTGCCGAGTAGTTGCTCTCGGACTTTGGACCAGGCGCCGTCGATGCCGACCAGTATAGATCCTCGAGCACTGGTGCCGTCTTTGAAATGAGCCGTCACGCCACGAGAATCTTCGATGTAGTGGCTGAAGTGTTTGCCGAAAGAGATAGGCAGATTCTGGCTAAGGTATTCTCGAAATGTGTCGCGGCGACAGCGAAGAATGTGACCGCGCTGGCCTTGGGGTACGCC
This sequence comes from Cladophialophora exuberans, assembly GCA_030068005.1. Lineage (NCBI taxonomy): Eukaryota > Fungi > Ascomycota > Eurotiomycetes > Chaetothyriales > Herpotrichiellaceae > Cladophialophora > Cladophialophora exuberans. Next base: position 125,358 of record JANSVK010000037.1, read on the forward strand.
CCCAATAGAAGAGATTTTTGTGCCGGTCGAAGCATCGAGGATCGTCGCACTGTCGAGGACGCCGACGTTGGCATTGACGCTTTTGGAGTAGAGGTCACCAAGATTGCTCGGAAGGTGTCTTTTCAACTTCGGTAAACATCTAAACAAGTCTTGGTTAATACCAGGGCTCCCAGCGGTTCGCCTGACCAAGGGATTTCTTACGTATTTAGGGCGATCGCCCAACCTTGCTGTCGAGTCTGGAATTCTCCATCTCTTTCGAATATCGTAAAAGGTATGTTGTTCGCTTGCAGGATCTGGCCAAACGCGAGGCCTCCGATGCCGGCTCCAATGACCAGGACCTGTTTTTCAAAGGAGTTCATTTTCCAGATACAAGGAAAAAGACAAAGCGCAAGACAAGAATGAGGAGGTCTGTTGGCACCGATTCGGATGTCCTGATAGCCTTGAGATGAATGTCAAGGAATCAGAGTTATTCAAATGTGATATCTTCAATGCAGGGCAGCATTTAAGGCGTCTTATCTCATTCGATGGCGACCAATTGTCTTGCACCCGTTCCGTACGCACTGGGATGTTCGGCTCCCTTGATAAAGATGCCTCCGTCAGCGATGTCATATCGAGAGTCAGCTCCCACACCACCATATCTCACACTCGCGACCCAGTCCCGATTGGGAAATCTTCGGGAGTCAAGAGGCGACTCCTCCTCGCAGACTGGGCCTCCAGGTCGGGTTCGCAATTTGATGGAGCTGATTATTTTTTCGGGACGGAATTTAATGTCCTCCGTCGATATTGACAAGCAAAGAGCCAGGGCTAGTGACGAGCAAGACGTTGATGTTCGTGCCGGAATCTAGTCACGTGATGACGTGCTGATGCCAATAATCTGCCATTAATACAGCCAAATATCTTTCGATCCATTCAGTAATCGCCTGTCGATTAACGATCAAACATTCCCGCATATGTTGGTGATGTCGACGCGGATAACATACTTTAGTACGTCGTAAGGATCTTCCAAGTGTCTGTAAGAGCTTCTCCACCGAGCGAGACTTGCTCTACGTGAGTAGATTCATGGCCACAGTGACTTCCAAGACATACTGAGCAACAAGCATTGTGAAAGACACATACCAGCGCAATTCCCTATACTATGTGGCTCCGAGGATGTTTCCGTCATCGTCAAATTCGAGCGTTATTGGATGACCTTGGGACAGCAGGAATGTATCCTGCCTCGCCGATTTGTCTTTGCTTCAGACAAAGCCACTCCCGCTGTGAGATATTCTTGTCACGCGGAGTTATTTTACTTTTTTGATGGGGAATCACGGGTCTCGTTGTGAGGAGTCCACTCCAGAAGGACCGACACCTTTGCGAGAGTAGGATCGAATCCACCTGTACAAAGAGTAATGTCTGGGCGTAATTCGACGCGACGGCATGTTGCATGGGATTGATGCTGTTCGCGATCCCAAGCGACAACGTTGCGGATCTAGTGCTCGTAAGCTTCTCCATTCAATCCAGAATGCGTGAATTGGACAAATTTTGGAGCTCGTGCATATTATGAGTTCGTCAACGGACGTCAATCAAGGGAGCAGGAAGTGCCAGCGAAGAATACGTACCTAGCTCACTAGGTATGTCTAGGTGCTCGACTTTGTTTAGCACTGGCATCTGCCGGCGCTCTCTAGCTGGATATGTACTAGGCAGGCACTGCCCACTAGCCCTATCTACGATTATCCAGATAGGTGCTAGGTTTCTACCTATCCAGGCGAGCCAGGTACCTGAGATGCCCTCGAGTCAGGCTTGCGCCGTGTGCTGTTACTGCCGAGGGAAACTCCGATGTCCTCCGCATCGTTTGATCATCATACAACTTTGTTTATCGGTCGCGGGGAACAAGTTTTGATTAGGTATTGGATTCATGAATATATTGTATCACCCCAGCCACCGTGCCACCCTAAACAACTATTCCTAGAGCTCGTCATTCTCGACTTGCTTAAAAAAAAGGGAGAAGAGAGAGTCGCATCATGCATCACTGGCGGTGCTGACACTGAACTCTTGCCAATTGCGCATCAACACCACTCCTTCTACCATCTTTACGTCGAGATTGGATTTCGCCTCTGAGCTTTCGGATCTTGGAGCGCAGTCCGGGCCTACTGTGTTCGCACCGTTCCATCGAACCCTCCCAAGCGCACAGTATCGCACGGAACCCTATCTACGCTCTGACCCTCCGGAGATCCGCCGCCACCCACCACCCCACCGTTGCACGATTCATCTTCCTCTGACGGAGTCTGGCGCAATAATCTGTCCTCGGTATTGCTATATCTGTGATCTGAAGATCCTGCGCCGGGAGCACACCTTTCACCCAACATACAGACAGAACCCGTTCAGAGCGCAACGCGCCCACGCGAGCGAGTGATTGAGCGGCGATGGGCGACGCTGGTCCTCAAACACCAGACCCTCTTCTGCAAAATGAGGCCACTGCGCTGAACGATGGCCAGGGTGGAGGAGACGAAACACCCCCATTGCGGGAAGTGAAAGTGCTGGTTACGGGCTTTGGGGTAGGTTTCCCTGAACATTCTTCTCCCGTCCTTGAGTTTCCGAGCGTGCTATCGCTTGTCAGTGCTTGTGTCGTGTGCTTTTACGTAGCTGGCTTCAGGAGATGGATGCGAGGATGGAGAGTTGCGTAGAGGCAGATGTAAGAAAAGGTACCAACTTGCAACGGCGTTAATCGCTCCAAGCGCATGACGAGCAAGGCTACAAAGAACGGAACGACCACACATGCCTCTCTTGTGCCACTTTGTGACATTGCCACACTGGGGTCATTGGCATTGCTGCGGTGACACCCCAGCGTCGAGTATCCTTGTGTCAGCTTTCAATGGACGGATGTCAAAAGGACCAAGCTAACCAATCTTGCTCCATAGCCCTTCAAGTCTTTTCTTATAAACCCATCGTGGTTGATCGCATCAGCACTCCCCGATGAGATATACCCTACTATCTCACCCTCAACAGCCTCAAACTCAAAACCCGCGCCCTACAAAATCACCCTGATCGTCCATCCTTCGGCCGTTCGAGTTGCCTACGCCACAGTCTCGGCCGACTTCCCCACATTTCTCGCAGTTCATGACCCAGATTTTATTCTCAATATCGGAATGGCTGGCGGACGGGACTGCTACAGTCTCGAGACCCGTGCGCACCGAGATAATTATCGTATCAAGGATGTCGACGACTGTGACGGGTTGGCTTTGGCAGAAACCTGGAAGCATGAAGGGCTTCCGGACGTCTTGTACGTTGGGTGGAACGAAGCAGAGGTGTTGAGACGATGGGAAGAAGGAGTGCAGATGGGATTGGCTGAACGTGGGTTTCTTGGAAAGGGGGAGATGGAACGGGCTCTGGGTGCGAGTGTGAATGCTCAACAGCAGCAACAGCCGATCTCATCGCCTGTTCCTGGTAGAGGTCATGGTCCTATGAGTATGATGTGGGGTACCAGCAATGTCCCCATGTCGACCATGAAGGCGGACGAACACAGGAAGAAAGCATGCGTTAAACTGTCGGCAGATGCTGGCCGGTTTCTGTGCGAGTATGCCTTGTTTGAGAGCCTGAGTCTGAGATGGCTAGACGCGCGAACAGCTCGCGACCAGCATGTGGAACGACATAAACAAACCGAGCTGGCTCAAGAGCGGGTCGGCAAAGTCGCGTTCTTACATGTGCCCGGATGGACCGGCGTGGAAGACATCAACCGCGGTGTCATGGTTGCAGAAGAAGCCATTCGCGCTCTGGTCGGAAGCTGGGAGGATGGGTACCGGCGGAACGGGCGGGTCGAAGCAAAGGCATACACGCAGCAGCATTCGGAGGAGAAAGGACGATTGGCGGCAAATTGGAAAGCTGGATGATGTTGGAGACCTGATGAGTTCCTTTGAACATACTCTGAGACGATAGATGACTCTCCTACGACTTCGCCCATATAGACATCAATATCAACCTGGCACCGACTAAAGATAGACATAGGGATCCTTGGTAATCGTTGAAGGCTCCGGGTTTCCCCAGTATCGACGAAATTTTGGTTTCTCCATACGACCACATCCTGAAACGGTGCAGGATAACCCCAGTTCAAGATGCGACGTGCACGGATCTTAAGATCCTCGAGATACGCGGGCTGCATTGCCTGTCAAGCCGACGACACCGCTAGTATTGATTGATCGTGTAACCGAAACAACAGCTACGTACTTGTACCCATACTGTTTTTGAGGGTGGAGTAGTAAGGGTGCTGAGACATTCGCATAAAGAGATTGTGCTCGTATCGGCGATGATGGGCAGCTAGGAACTCTCCCTCCCGATTTTTACTCGGCGTCTTCGAGCGTCAATAGAGTGTCTTTAGAGTTGAGGATGCGAGTGATTGAAAGTGGTAAGTTCCAAGGTTGACGGCACCCACGGTTGATTCTGAAAGCTCTCAGGCTGTCGAGACTCGCGATCGAGCTGGTGTCACGGTGGAGATCGGCCCCCGCCGCCAAACATTGAGCAGTGGCGTTAGCCCGTACCGATTGGGTAGAAGCGAGCCAGTTAGACTCGATTGACGCAACTTAGTCTCCGGCACGCGTTGATCTCGCGTTTTCCTGGAGCTGCCACCTTGACGCGTCAAGAGAGGCAAAAGCTGTGCACACGACCATCTGTCATAATGCCTTCAATAGCCAATTCCAGGGTGGAACAAGAAACCGTTGATGGCGAGGAGCTGATCTCACCACTAGTGGGAAAATCAGAGCGGATCTCTGGCCAGGTGGTCTCCTGACAGTGGCAGAAAGCCAGCATAAGTCCACCGCGCCAGTCTCGACTTGTTGGGCAGCCTCAAGCCAGCTTGCCCAGGCGTGAACGAGCAAAAGTGAAGCAAGCAGTAATCATCACTGACTACTGTAGGGGATAGGGAGGAAAGGACATAGTTCTTGCAGTAGTGACTACATAGTCGTGGGCCCCAACTCTAGCGAGGCATAGAGAGGTCGAGACACCCCGAGTTCACGTCGGTGTTTGGATATCCACTCAACTGCATCTGCGTCTTGCATGTAAGACAAACTTGAACTTGGACAGCGTCAGTCGATGTCTGAAGTCTCCGAATGGATCAGAACCTGCAGAAAGCTGCCACTGCTGCGAACTGGTTAAAGTAAGTGACAGGCCCTGAAGAAAGGACAGGCTTCTTGCTGCTCGCGTCTCTTTGTCTTCCCCTCACCTTTCAATCCAATTCACTTCACTTTGACCTCACTTCAGTCTCTTTGCAACGATTTCAATTCATTGCCAGCATTCTTCACCTACTTATTCTCCTTCTTCCTCTTCCTTCCCACACGTGTCGAATTGCAGTAACAGACCCAAAGCATTTCGGACTTGATCGCCTAAACCAAGACGTCCGAGCCCTGAGCCTGCGCCTAAGCCCGGGGTTCTTGGGGGGTGTACGGGTACGGAATACGGGACTCCCCACTGGACTGGCACTTAGACTGGAACTGCAACTTGGGGCCCAGAAGCCTGTGAGACCCTGGGCCGCTGCCCATCCTCGGTCGTCTTCTTTCCCATCTCCTGCCCCCGACCCTTTTTTTCACTTCCAAGATCCGCCCTTCTTTTTCAACTCTCAAACAAGTCCGTCCGCCTCCAACATTCCAATGATTCTCCGGTCTACTCTCATCACGTCAACACTGTAAACAATATTCCTCTGTTAGAGAGAAAAATCATACACATTCTCTTACTCGACGGCATTTGTTTCAACACGCTCATCACGATTGTCACCACCTAGTCTGACTACCCTGGTCGCTCCAATTTCTCGCGATTTTGCCCAGCCACCGTCATTTTCTCAACCATTACCCACGTTTCCTTCCTGCGATCTGCCGCCTGACAACCCTCCTCTGCCTGCGCGTCCAACACGCTCTGAATTGTCGCATTCGCTCACCATCGTTTTGGGTCGCCCGATCTCACTCTCCCAGGACACCCAAATACCTTTCTTGTCGATTGCAGGAATAATCAGCGCGCAACCGCCGTGGCGCTCGTCTCTTCTACCCTCGGCCGCCAGGCCGACCGCGAGACCGCATAACTGCATAGCCGATTCCGTACGCGAACACACAGCATGAGCCCGTAGACCTGTCCGAATCCTGAAAGAGCCTGCTTCACTCGGGTGAACGCGTTTGCTTTCTATCCGCGCCAGTGTCTCAAGCTACAGTGAGCGCATACGCATTCGCTCAAACACACTGAGCGCTATGGCCGACCGCGAACCGTCCCCCACGCTCATGGCCTCATCGGCACAACGCAAACCACAAATATCCATCACACTACCTCGAAACTTCGCACCACTAGGACTCGGCATTGATAAAGATCCAAAGACACCAGACCAAACTTTCGCAGAGGTCAAATTACCTCCTGCGCCCCATCACTCGACGTGTCGCATTCGTCGCTCTCGCGTTCGGATGGACAATTTCCAGGCTCGAAACAATGCTCTGCCAGCAACGCTCTTTGCTTCGGATATCCCTATTCCATCAAGTGCACACAGCGACACCGGTTCTCCAGAGGCCGACTTTGCTCTTCCTTCAATTGAACTATCCAGCCACCTGAGCAGGCCGCTCTTCAACCACAGCATTACAGAACCCTCTCCCGGTGATAGACTAAAGCTCTCCTCTCTCAGAGACTGTCCTCTGCCGCGAACCCCAATCGCCCAGACCAAGATGGTACCCACTGAATTCAAGAATGGTGCTTGGGATATGCGTCGTTCCGCGTCCGAATGTTCAATTCGTTCGGATTCCTCAGTCTCGTCTGAAGAGACCTACGCTACCCGACCAACCTCATTTGACGGCAGTGCAACCAGTCCCGAGAACGAATGCCAGGACCCCTTCTCACCTACCAAGGTCAACATCATCCCCGACACGCCTACTAGAAGAAACAAGAAGATGAAGTTCAAGACCGGCCTGTCTAGAGCAAACGTTCAATGGAGCATCGAAATGGACAACCACTTGTTCAATGTCTATCAGATGTATCTTGCAGACCCTACTGTGACCCCGTTCAAAACTGTTCCCGGCAGCATCCCGCCGACCGGTGTCTGTCACCGTGTTGCCAGGAAAGCCAAGGAAACATGGCCCAAGGCATCAAGGGTCTCGAAGCCAATCATTCAGAGATACAAGATGCGAAGCGTGATCGAGGCCAGAGCTGCTGTTAGAGACAGAACGCCAGAGCCCAACGACTTCCTCCGCACCGACAACAATGATGCAAGGGGTGCTTGGCCTTCCGAGTCAGCCACGAGAAAACGATTGAAACAATTATGCAAGGAAAAGTTCACCATCACTGCTCACTATCAGCGACTGCGTGAGTCTCGCAGCCCATCGCCGTTTCATGAACAATTTCCCCGCCGGCCATCATCTCGACTTACCCACTCATTCTCGAGCCAAGATGCCCAAGCATCCACTACGTACGCTACCCGTGAATTGGGCATCTCTCTTGTTGCAAGCGGAGCCACCGCACCCTTGGCACAACTTGTCACCGGTGATTCTCCTGAGCCTCAGCAGATGTCTGATGACTGGTTTAACACTCCAATCAACCGATCCTCTGATGCTATGTCTATTTCCACACCTGCAGGTCTTGGAATAGACCCAGACCCAAAGCCGGATAAACTGCAAGTGGCAAGCAATATACCTCGCCTAGCCTCACCTTTCAATTACAGTACGTGGAATGGGTCTGGTAACTCGAACAGCCAACACCGCCGCCATATTAGCCATAATCACTTTGATACAGTCCATGCAACTGGAACACGCCTACTTTCTCCTTTCAAGCTAGAACCCGAGGCCTCTCTCAATGTGAACAAGCGACGAGCTCAGCATAACCTCGAGGACGAGTTGAGCCCAAGCGGAAGCCACTTGGAGAAACTAAATCCTGGACTGGAAGACCTCCCTACGCCAACGACTTTCCAACCTGAACCTCGAGTTCGGCCGGAACTGATCTTCACCGGTGCTGGTGATCTCAATCAGAGAAGGATCCGAGTGCGCAATCGGGGTGCGACTTTAGGTGCTGTTAATAACCGAGAGCATATCGAACGCTTGTTCACGCCGCCGACCACGCAGGCTCCCGATGGTGACGGCATTCCGCCTGTCCCGCCCCTACCTGCATCCTTGACAGCCCTTACGACCTCGACTGTCCCCATGGCTTCTGCAAGCACAAGTCTCGCTCCTCCTGAGGTTGACGCGACCCAGAAACGCCTTGGAAGTCCCTTCGAGCTCGATCCAAATAAAAGAAGCTATCGTGCGAAAAACCCACGCCACGTCCCAAGCTTGAGTGATCCCTTCATCAATACCAGTGCGTTTGCCACTATGCCGAATCACAGTTACAATGGTTTGAGTATCGGAGAGCGACTGGCCACATTCAACACTTTCCATCCCATGCATTTCCCGCGCCAATTCCCTGACGCTCCGCCAAGGGATGATCCATTTACCTAAAGGGTATGGCAACGAAGATATCTGAAGCTGAGGGTGAACCACCTTGAGTCAGTAGTACTCGAGCATTGGTCCGATCATTTGCAATGGTGTGGGCAGGAAGCTTCAAAATGCATCAATGAATTTTGTGAAACACTCGGCGTTGCTAAAAGTTGGGTAAATACGGGCGAGAAAAAGTGGCGTGGTATTTGATTGGAACGACATTGCATTTGGCATGTTGAATTTGAAAACCTGAGGATTGGAGGATGACCTCTTGGAAGCCATACTGGACCAACACAAGATCAACAGGCTTGATAACGAAAGTGTATGGAGACACCAACGAGACGATGAGTGATGCATCTGGAGGGCTGAATTTGGCAGCTTATTGAGGGAGCAATAGCCTTGTGTTGCTGTTCACCTCGTGTATTTTACAATTGCATAAAGTCGAAAGGTGTTTAACCGGGGGGAAATAGGAGGACGGGACAGGACAGGACAGGACGGGGCCTCTTCATTCAGAGTCATCGGGAGGGTTGTGGTCGTTGGATGGTTTGGATTCGCCTCATCTCTTGTCATGAGCTTACGAACTTTCACATATGAGTTTGAGGGAGCTGTGCATCAGCATTCTCACCGCGAGTGGAATTCTGAAATCCGATTCTGATGAACAAAACGAATGGGTAAAAAAGATGCTCTAAGCTTTTTCGGTACGGATACTTGATTGATTTCAAGGCTTCCCACTTTGACCCCTATACTACGTGGCTACTTTGGTTTTCCTGCTATTTAAAACTCAATATCGACGGCGACATTGCGGCGCGGCTGCTCATCCACGCACCCGCGGTCGTCATTTGTTTCCCACCCTATATCACAATAGGATAGAGGGAACCCTATGGTTGCAGGGGCCATGCGCCTAGATAATACTAGTCATGTAAGATCCGGTTAGGTGGCGATGACTAACAGGCGAACAAGGCATGACAGGGGACTTTACAGGTCTCGGTGCACGGAAGGCTGCCCAGATGCCGAGTGGGAAAAACTCAGGCGGCTGAAGTGCTAGCGATCATCCCCTTGCAATCCAACCCTTTGCTGACAGCTGGTTAATGGTTTCGACCGTGGGGGCTGTCTAGACGCACTTCGGGTTTCGTAAAGAAGCGAGGAAGGAGGCTCTGCTCATGAAGGACTTCGTATTAAAGATGAACACCTTCCTTCTCTGCACCTTTCCCACCGCAAGCCAAGAGAAGCTCTGACCAGGTTACAAAGATGGGGGGGAAGCCTGTCCAGTTCATGAACGCCATGACACCCATCAACTACAGGGGAACACGAGATCGGGAGGAAATCAGAGCTCTAGCCCTACGTGCCGCCTCCTTCTCTCGCCCAAATCGGAGGAGGAAGGGTGGAAAGAGTGGACTTCCCGGCTCGAGTGATGCAGACCAGGCTGGACCGGTGCAGAAGTCGTACATTCAAAATACGCAGCAGGGAGTGCGATACTGCTTTTTCTGCGGTGAAGTCGTCGACCCCAGCGACGATGATGCTGTGCACACGTCGGATGGTGCCTGGTCCTCTACTGCATGGCACCAAAGCTGCTCCATCCCTCAATTCAACGACAGCTCTTCCACCGCCGCCACTCCAAACTTCAGCATCGTCCCTCCCAATTGGATGTGCGATCCCTTCGACACTTGTCCAGTCCCCATCTCCGCTGAGAGTCACGACATCTTGAAATATGCCAAGTTTTTCACCTATGCGATCAACTGGCCTGACGAGCTTTCGGCCTGCCGTGAGGGCGGCAGCTTGTGGAAGGTCCATCAGCAGATGTACAGAAATTACTTCCACCATGTGGCTCCTCTGAATGGCCTGTTATCCTATGTGTACAACCTGATGGCGATTTCACACCCTGAGAGAGCGACCTTCTACCGACAGAGATCTATGGAGTTTGCAGTGAAGTGTTTCAAGGGCCTGCGCAGTCTGATCCAGAACCTGGACTATTCACACGAACAGCTGAGCCTCCTACTGCAGACTATTTGGCCCCTAGCCAGTACTGAGTATTCTGAGTCGGTGAGAACGGGGAGTGACCGGAGCTTCCAACACCGGTACGCTCTGAGACGATTGATCCATTTGCTTGGGGGCCTGAAGAGGATACCCTTGGTACATCGAGAGCTCTTTGTGCACTTCTTTTCCAAAATCGCCGTAGCGACAGACACGCGGACGGAAATCGACCCCGAATCATGGGATCCGGGGCCATGGCTCGGTGGAAATGCGGATTACCCACGTTCTATACCGTCTACGCCGTCTACGACGTCTACGCCACCCACACCACCCTATACTGCTCCTGACTCCCTACCAAGGATATTGGTAGGATTACGAGAGCTTGTGGCAGTGGAGAACATAAAACGACGAGGCAGTTGGTCAAACGAGGATCACCTCAGCCCCATCTTTCGATGGGTTTATCTACGCAGAATTGCCCTCAAAATGCGACTGTGGAACCTTGCTCACCCGGCGGCACGAGAAATCGAGAGTTCGGATGAGCATGCGGCTCAGGACTCCCAAACCCTTCAAAAGTCACCAAGTCTTCCTTCCTTGGAAGAATGCCTATGCCTTGCGGCACAAATATTTATATACCTGAGCTTGGAGGATCCCCCGAACAGGCAACCTTGGGGTTTAGCACCGATACAGCATGCGGAAATGCTAGAACGCATCGAAGCACTTGATCTAGCGCTTCTCCGGGAGACACAGCAAGTCGACTGGACAGAGCCGGAGGAAAGCGCATCCCCTGACGAGAAGGCGAGGCAGGAGCACGCTCGAGACCTGCTCTGGATCGTTGCGATTGGGGCCTGCTTCGAGGAGGATATGAGAGGGCAGCAACAGAGAGATCAGCTGGGAGGACTCAGATTGACGGCAGTAGCTGCCGGATTCTGGGGCCGGAAGCAGTCTCATGTGTGGCAGGTGGAGGGTGAAGGTGAAGGTGAAGGTGCCGTTCGGGACGAAAGGCGAACAAGATGGTTCTCTTCTCGCTTGGGACCATTGGCCCGGCGACTGGGATACTTGCATTTTGCTGACATGAGGGCCATGTTCAAAGAACGCTATGTGTATGATGACCTAACCATGGATGAGAACGTGGAGGTGCATATGCAGTAGTAAAATTGAGAATTGGGATACTGCCCAATGCGTTCGCCTTCACCCTCACGTAAGCGAGGCTGCATTTTCTTGGTGACTTTCGGGGACCTAGAGGGCTTACAGTACGGGCACTTGTAAGCTATTAGTAAAAGTGCCAGCTTTCCCCAGACCAAGCGGTTTTGGGAGCCCACTTGACGCGCTACGCTAAACACCTTCGGCTTGCATCTAGCCATTAAACACGTTGGATCTCAGGCGCGGCAGAGCCCGCCAGGCCCACCAGCTTTAGGCTACGAGGCCCCGAGGTTTAACGAACGGGTTGATCTTCGGGGACCCTTTCGTCGGTTCCCGTCCTGCATTCAGTTGCTTTGGTCCCTCATGTTCTTCTTGCTTGCTTTGCACCCTCCGTCTTCAACGCGACCTTTGTTTCCTTCCTCGCGTCGACTGTGGATGTCTTGATTGTGGTGCAGATATCCTCTTGCTGTTGTTTGATCACCTATTTCGGAGTTCTTGGGGCCGTCAGAAGCGAACCCGGCGAAAGTTATCGTGTCTCGCCGATCGAGTTGTTTAAGTGTGAGCATTTCCTCAGGCATAGTTGTGAGCCTACGTTTTCGAGATTGTCCAGTTTTCCACTAACACAAAAGTATCACGCAGAATTCTTTGCACTTTTCTCATCTCCCTTGCTCATTATGAGTACCACAACATCGCCCACGCGGCGCGTCCTCGGACCCAAAAACCCGAACGCGCCACTACAACAACACACGTCCAAAGATTTAAATACCACCCTACAAGTCACCAATCCGGCCTCACAACTACCTGCGAAGCGACCTCTCTCCAGAGTCAGTTCTCCGGCAATGAGTCCCCGAATTGGGCAAAAGCGCAAGATTGAAGAAGTCCACGACGTGGAGCGGGTGGATTCCCAAGAAACAAACAATAACGCCTCAGACTCGTCGTCCCAGTTAACGGATTTACTGAGCGACTCGCAATCAGAGATGGGGGACGAGTCTCGCACGTCCATTGCCCAGAGCAAATCGACACTCAACACTACCTTCACTTCTTTCCACGGGTCGCAGGAGGAGCCTCCTCAAGTCGAGCCGGAATTCCATATCCTCGAGGAATCCAGCCAGCAGACCTTGGACAAAATGGTATGTCGTTCTTGGGTGGCAGCCCGTGCGTGTTGACTCCTTACACTTCATATAGCACGCCGTCACATTCACACAAAACACATCGCAGCTTGTTCCGCCTCTGCGCCCAAATCTGGCTCCAGAGGCCTCTCAAGTTAGCCTGATGAGCATGTCCAGCCTGATAGACTTCGACAACAGTCGCTCGTCCCAGGAGGACGACATGCTGATGCTAGACGAGACTGAGAGCGTCACCAAAGACGAACCTCAAAAGACAGACGAGGACGTTCGGAAAGAAATGATGCTTGAAGTAAGCATCCCAGATATTTCCACCATACATCCAACCTATTTCTTTATACTAACAAGCCAGCAGAGAGCAGAGGCCCTCCGCACGCGATTACAGCTCGCCTTCTACAAAATCCAGACCAACCAAATCACGCAGCCGTTCGGGCGGTTGCGGCTACCCAAGCTCCGATCCTCGTCTCCGGGTGTACCAGCTCCGTCCTCCTCGTCCACCGTAGCAGTGGGGGAATCTTCTATTTCCTCTCTCGAAGCTCACGTCTCTATGGCTCGCGCACGGGCGACTTCAGGTCCCAACCCCGCGGTGCGCGCCCTCTCCAGCATACCCGTGCCGCGAATCCTTCCCACGGCCTTCTCAGCGCGGTGGAACCACGACTTCAACGCCGACCAGGAGCATCACCAGAGCAGCAGTCAAACGTCCGAGTCGCAGACCAAGATCGTCAATATCCCCAGCAGCCCGCCGCTGTCTCAGACCGACGTTCCCGTCGTCGACGACTGCAGTGCTCGTCTCTCGACAGAGGCGCCAGCTGCAGGACCGGAACCCAAGACGCCTATCCAGCTCTCTAGCCCGATCGCCAGCGACGACGACGAGCCCGAGAACGACAGCGTGCACGACATCATTGGCCATGGCAGCAATAAGGTCCGTCCTCGTGCCCTGACGAGTAGTGTGGTCAAGGGCGAGGCCGCGAATAGCTTGCTCGAGCTGGTCAGGGGCGCGAGGTCGTCTTCGGCCGGACTGGGTGTGGGTATGCGCGGGCTCTAGAAAAAGCGTTCTGTGTTCTGTGTTTGTTCCGTTGTTTCTGAACTCTGTGTTTTTAGTGCGAGGTAAATGTACATCTTAGTTGCCATGTGGCGTTTATTTGTGGTATTCCATGTCTGGCAGAGTGTTTTCACCCTGGGTATGCCAGTGGCCACTTCGGCATCGGCGTTGTTGTTTTCCAAGGGTGAATGGTTTCAAAAAGGGGCCACCAGGCGAGGAAGCATAGTCGGCCACGAAAATTTGTGTGTGTTTTGCGAGCCTTTTTCCCTGTATTTCTTCTCGCGGCGCTGTGCTCACGTTCGAGACCGCGAAAGGAGGAACGAGAGAGAACCGCGAGCTTTGCTCTCGAGGAGTTCTATCTAGAGCATAGATAGGAAAGTCAAGTCTCTGACCTGTGTCTCGAAATAATGATGTTACCGCCACCATCACCTTACGGGCATTAGCCTTTCCTTAAGAGGATTGTGTTCCCTGTCATTCTAGAAAGTGCCTCTCGCTGGCGTATCGAGCTTTGTTGCTTCTATCCCGGCTTCCTTGCTTGGCTCTCATCTGGCCCACTGGGTGAGGAATTCATCATCGAAGAGGTCTTCCGCCGACGGTCGCGCTTCAGGCAGCCAGCGGAGAAGTGTGACACAGGGCGAGGGAAAACTTCTTATCATCTCCTTCCAGCCGCGTCTCGCGGGCGTCGAGTGTCAGGAGTACTGCTCCAACATACCATGACTCCAATAGACCACATATCAATCTTGGAATCCCATTCCATACCAGCAATCATCTCAGGAGCCCCGTAGACTCCAGTCATAACATCTCCAGAGTACTTCTCCCGGGGCTCTCCCATGCGACTAGCCCCGAAGTCTGAGATGACCGGCTTTCCGTCGGTGATTGCCATAGTGTAAGATAGGTGAATGATCCGGTCTGCTAGAACCTTGCGCGTAGACGGAGACTGCATTCCTGCTTGCTCGACGTCTAAGAGTGCAGTATCGTCTCTAACACTGAGAAGAATGTTGTTCGGGGATAGATCTAAGGAGTCGATTAACAACCATATTGACCGGAAAACGAGGGCGCACCGGTATGTACGATGCCTGCCCGGTGCACAAAAGGAGATGGTGCAAATTCAGAGCTCACTGGAGATCCCGACACAACCACACAGTGGATGCCGTTCCAAATCCAAGTTTGGCAACCACTTGGTATCTAGACTTGAAGACTTCACCAAGTTTCACAGTATAAAACTTCTCTGCTTTGTAATTCGGGACAGTCTCCTCCTGCACTTTCCGACATGGGTCGACAAGGTTAGTCCTTCAGAGGGAAAAAGACCGACTTGGCTAGCCATGGTCCTGATGGAGGTGGTTCCGGGCAGCTGATGATGTTTGGAGGTGGATTGAAGACCGGGGCGAAACAAAGTCCAGCGCGTGATGCAAGAGAAACATGAGCTTCGTTGCGACCTGATAAATAGGATAAATGGTGCTTTTATCCCTCTCATCGGCAATGCAAGAACACGTCGATATAGAACTTCAAGATAGGAAAGAGAGACCTCGAGCGTGAAGTGCTTCCTGCCTCTGGACTTACCAACCCGTCACCAGCAAGCGTGTCATTTTCGGAAGAATTTCAAACCGCCGCCCAGTTCCTTGTCAGCTACTGTTCTTGAATCTCTCGAGAAGCTCACTCAACGTGGGAGTGCTCGGTGAAATATTTTGATATCGCACGCAGAAACACTGGGGATAATAGTCTCACTATGTAGACTTGACAACGAGACCGCTGGAAGTCACCCAGGTAAATAACCCTGAGCACTCTATCTCTTTGTCACTTGTAGAATTGTCCGAAAGCATGCCGGCAGATGGCACCACTTCTTCCGTCGGCTCTTTGAAGACCAAGTTTCGATGCAAAAAATGGGAGAATAACACCCAGGGAGTCACAGGGTCAGTGACACTGCTCAAAGGACAAACAGACAACGGTGAGTGCATAAAATGCCCAGGCTTTCCTTCATCCTTCTCTCCCATCAAAAGATCTGGACCAGCTTTCTTTTCCTGTAGATACCCCCCCAAGCCCATCCATTGACCACAGGACGAACTCCTTCGAAGACAAAAAGTATCAAATCATGGCTTATCCACAAACAAACAACTCACCATATCTCGACGTTCCGCCTCTGGGGGAGAGCCCAACCATTCCCACTCAATGCAGCGGCTTTCACGACGAGGACGAAGAACCGCTGTACGACGTCGACCAAGCCAGCAAATCCATCGACACGCGTACCTACCACGCCTCCGCGCCATCGACGCGGGACGTGCTGGACTGGAGCTGTACGAAGCGCGGACACCTGAACATCGCCTACAAGAACCGAACCTCGGAGCCGTGCACGCGGATGTGGAACGATTTCGCCATGATCCTCAGCCCCGGGGAGGGTGTCATTATCCATAGAGATCTGTGGGACCGGTTGAGTCCAGAAGACCGGGTGCCGATTTCGATGGATCCCGCGCAGACGAACGGGACTTTCACGCTCAAGACTCACTTCAGCCAGGCGCCTTCCCGCAACGGCGAAGTCATTCCGCCCCCCAGAGAACTGCGCATCATCGGCGAAACACTCGTGCCGTTCTTCATGTCCGATCCACACTTCCACGAGTTCCACACGGGGTTCCGCGTGCGGGCGCTCGTGACCGTCGACGAGCTGCCACTGCTCGTCCCCAATTATGTCAGGGATGATGATGGGCTGGCGCGGCCCTTGATGTGGGTCGGGGTTGGATGGGACAGGAGTCGCAGTCTGCTTCGGAGGAGGGCGAGAGAGAATCCAGATAGGCTTGGCTCGGAGATGGGCTTCTCTACTTCATGGGATAATGGTGAGCCGTCGGATTTGGTGTGAAACGGGCAGCACACGAGTGGACAAGCCCAAATGAGAGGTTGAGGGGGGTTTCATTGAGAGCGGACACAAATAGAGTAACGATTCTGCGGCCATGCGTATGCATGGGATATCACTCATACCGCTTTGGTCCTTTGGTCATGTCTTGCACTGAGTCCTGACTACATGCATAGCTGGGTAGGCAGCCATTCAACTCCAACAACACCAAATCAAATCATGGCAAAGAGTTCCTCGCACGTGTTAGACAGCGCAATTGGCGCCTCATGTGAAAGTGCCGTTATACTCCCGCGGTCAGGACAATAGAGAACGTACGCGCCTTTTGTAAGAGTTTCACTGCAGAAGCGAAGAACAGCAAAGAACGGAATTAAACAGTAAAAGAGGAGAAGGGGAGAAGGTTCGCTCGAGGGTCACGAGGCTGAGAACTCCTGGGCTTCCAGGTCTTGATGACACAAAAGCAGCAAGGCGTGGATCCTTGCACGTGCCTTGTTTTCTGATCGGTGATGCACCACGTGACCGAGAGTATTTCTTTTCGTTGCCCGCTTCGCATGTCTTCAAGCTCCAGGCTGAAAGTTGCAATCTCTTCAAGTTTTTCGCTGGTTATCAACCCTGCATGCGCATGCGCTGTAAGGATAAAATAAGGAGCTCCGATCAGGAATCTCATGTTGTGTAAAACAAAAAACCAATCCTTCTCGCCACTTTGATGGGTATCTGAAGCCTTCTCCTGCTCTCCTGTCGCTCTCAAACTGAACCTGGGGCTGGCTATCGCTGCCTCGTCACCTGAATGCCGTCTTTGGGAAGCTTTTGGTTGTTGTCAAAAAAGTTGTACAAGGAAAACCGGCCTCGATTTAAGCCGCGCCCTTTTTCTGTTTCATCCCTTCATAAAATGCCGTCCGCAGTGCTATTTCCCCCAAGCGAGTGGCTTGTGAAAGCGTGGAAAACCGTCGTTTGCTGCCCTTCGCCTAGAAAGTCTCTGGTTCTTCTGCCCCATTAGCTTCTAGATCCGGGATCTCGAATCCTTCCTCTGTGCTATAGAGAATGGTTTGAATGTTTTTGATCAGTCCGTTCTCGTCCGCCTCGATGGAAGGATCTTGCTCAATCGCCGTTTGGAGGAGAAGTTCAATGTCTCGGAGCTTGCTAAAGTAGAAGTCGCGCTCCTTCTCCAAGCCTCCAATGGCCTCTTTCAGCTGGTCGTTTTCGGCTTTCAACGCAGGGCTCGCACCCACCCCTCCGGCGGCACGTGGAGCAGCACGGCTCACTGGTGTGGCACCGGTCTTTCGCGTTGTGCTGGCCCCAACACTTGTTCGTCCCGGAGCTGCAGCACTTGAGCCGATGGAAGATGCACCTGCCCCTTTTCGTCGCGCGACTGCATCGTACTCGTTGCCCGGAAAGTATTGATCCCAGAATCTCTTCGACCACTGAAGGAACTCGAGGTTGTCCTGCATCTTACATTTGACGAGGGACTCGACGGGGACGGTTCGATCGATTCCATGTTTTGTGAAACAGTCTTTGGAGATGGGGATTAGCCATTGACATCATCGTAAGAGTGGCGCATTATTCGCCTGGAAAAACATACTCTGTAATATCTTGAAATTTTGTATGTAGGCATATTCTGTGTTCACATTGAACTTGACTCGAGCCATAGGAATGTCCACTAAAACTTCGATTAGACATTATTCGTCGAATCCCACATGGGGCTGGAGGAAGCGATCGGCGGGAGGGAGGGGCGACATACGGAAGATTGAGTCAAATAACTGACACAGGGCGGCGCTGGCGATGCAGTGTCAGCATAACAAACATTGGGTAGAGGTGTTGTGACTGCCATACCCAGTCCCGCATTGCTCGACCTTGGTGATGTTGAGTTGGAGGAGCCCATTGAGCCATTGAAGGAGTTCCTGCCTGTAGCAGAGTCAATATCGGTGTAATGAGGGGTTGTTAAGCATGGTGGTAGGGTTGGACGCATACCTTGATTCGCCCATCGCTGCAGTCCAGAGGGAAAACGCAAAAATCCAAGGAGAATGTTTAAAGTCGATGGATTGGCTCTAGTCGAACGCGGCAGCAGAAGCGAGAAGTGGGAAGTCGGTGACAGAGAACTAGGTCGACTTGAGCGAGACGATCAAGACGTATAACAGAGTATGGTAAGTTGGCGCAAGCCTGAGCCAAGGGAAGGAGACCTCAATGCGGTGAAATAGAAATGTTTTTGTTGTGGCAGCGATGGTTACTGCGCAGGGGAGATTTAGTTGGTGTTTGATCTACGACGCGGGTCCCTGAGTTTCGAGAATCGAGGGGCTGTTTCCTGCCGCTTCAAGCGTATCTCGTAGTACGAACATGTACCACAGTGAGTACGGAGTAAGTGCCTGACACTTTACCGGAGGCACCCGAGGCACCTTTCTTCTCGCCTATTGAAACCCCGCCAACCGCCCAGTAAGGCCTTGTAACACTGAGACACAAGTACAACTGGATGACACCTTTTTCGCTTCTACTGGGTATTGCCTGAGTGCGTATTGTATTACATGGGAGAATGTCGTAGAATTTCTAACTCGTCGCCATCACACCGTGACCAACTCCGCCCGTCGTTTACTTCGTTGCTTCGCTCGCGTCGCTCGCTGGTTTGGCTTTGCTATCGTCCTCGGCCTTCTTCAATGAGCCTCCTGCCTGAGCGTCTGCCGGAGACTTATTGACCTTGTCCTCTGGCACTCCTTTGGTTTGAGGGTTCTGTCCCTCAACATCGGGATGATCGGGAGCAACTCCTGAGGCGTTGACCTCATTTCCCTGCTCATCCACCAGTCTTGTCCGGGTTTCGTATTTGGTTTGGAATGACGCCTTGCCTTCAGCCAACAATGCTTGGACTTGATCTTCATTCAGCAGGTTTCCATCTTGATCACGATACTCGACTTTCTCCTCCTGTGCAATTACTCGACCCTCACCGATTTGCTTAGAGATTGCAGCAACCATGTCCTCCTTTCTGCTCGAGTCAACTTGCTCAGGTGAGCCCGTCGGTGTTGCATCCCCGTACGGAGGAGGAAGGGGTGTCGAGTATTTCGAGTACTGTACTCCATTTAGTATTAAAGTCGTGGATGATTAGGCCTGTGTGCTACTTACATCATTATGGAAGGTGTTGCAGTCAAAGTCCCAAGTCTCAAAGAGTTTGACGGCTCTGCACTGGTCTTGTGTCCAGGGGTTACCATAGATTAGAGGAGCATACAAGGTGAAAACGCCAATAGCGAAGGCCGCGAATGCAACAGCGATGGTCCAGGCAACTTCGGGGTGTTTCTTGACACCCAGTAGAGAGATGCGGGTGAGCACAAAGTCGAAGATCTGACACAGGGCTATGACAGCAAAATAAAGAGCCGGGAAATAGTGGTGCAAAAACAACTGTCGCGCCATCAGGTAAAAGGGGAAGTAGTGGAATGCCCATCCGAGGACCGTCTGGCCAACTTCATAGTCAAAGCGCTTGAAGTTGATGTTGGAATAGTCGTTGCAGCTGCGTTGCCAGCGCAGAACAGAAAGACCCTTGAAGACAACATAGGTCAGAATGGCCAGCGACGACGACCACCAGATGACTGGATTTCCCATCAGGTAGACTTGGCGATGGTCTTTGCCCCAGAAGTTAATACCGCGTCGGAGAATAGGCCATGACCCAGGACGAGAGTCCCAGGCGTGCGACTCGATTAGTCCAGCATTTGTTTTCCACATGACCTTTTGCAATTCCCAGAATTTGCCCAGGAAGCCAGGATTTCTGTAGTTGACCTTCTCTGACGTCGCGTTCAACATTGGGTGATGGTTCTGCTCAACATACCACACGCTGTTGGGAAGCGTACCACCTTTGGCACAAGTCACCTCTTGTTGTTCGAAACCCCAGTCAGGCAGCTTGACCTTATGCGAGAAAAGAACGCAGCCAGTCATGATATGGACCAGTCTGAACTTGGTCTGGATGGTTCTAAGTCGCTTCTTAGCTTCCTCACCGTCGGACATGGACTTCACGATTTCAATTCGGAACAGGTCATTGGCGTCGCCTTCAAAACCCTCGTAACCATATGCAGTGACCTCCTGCTGCCATTCAGCCTCGGTGACAGGTGGCCGAACATCATGAGTGTGAATGCGACGGTGTGTGGTGAGATGGTACATTCGAATAACGTCTCCGTCCTTGATGAAATCGCTGTAGTTGCCCCAGGCTTGCGGACCAGCAATAGTGACATTGTCCGGAGTGACAGGTTGGGTCTGATTTTCGAGAAGGAAGATGTTGTTCTCGTCCTTGTGAGGGTATAGTGTTACTTGTTGTTGCTTGCTGCCGGCCGGGTACATGTGTGCGTGGGAGTGAAGATAGCCACCTTGAGTATTGTGGTGGCGGATCGTCACCTCGCTACCAAGCAGCACATCCGCGGGAGTATCAGCCATACCCTTGTTGTTCAAGGTCGCCTGGAATTCGGAGGACATAAAACCGTCGCCGTCGCCAGGGTTGACCAAGCAGAGGAAGTGAATGCCGAACATGCCAATATAGAAAGCCACAGGAATGACGATCAAGCAAAAGACTCGTGCGAAAAAGTGCTTGAACCATTTTCTCGGGGTCACATTAACATGGTCTCCCAGGAGAACCCAGAGCTGGACAATGGTCAAGCTGCCTACCCAGGCGATGGTGAAAAGGCCGACCCATTTAACACTGACAGTTGCACCTAGACCGACACCGGTTGCGACAAGCCAGAACCACCAGCTCAGGTCAAAGGCACGTTCTGGGCCCAGCTCATTCTGATTGGAAAAACATGTCCACGCCAAAGCTGTAAAAGCAGTGCAGATCACTAGAGGTGAGTCGAGCAGAATGAGTCGGGATTGTGTAACCAAGCCATTTTCAAAGATCAGAAGCATAGCTCCCAAGCACGCCGTTACTGTTTTGCACCCATATGCTTTCAGGGTCAGGAACATGGTGGGAATAGTAAAGACTCCGAGTATAGCGGGAAGCAGGCGCATCGAGACGTAGGGGACTTTCGGCTCGAGATAGTCTTTTCCAATGTCCTTGAAATCGAAATCGCCGTTGAAGCCAGCCAGCCAGCCGGCGAGGGTAATGAGGAGCTTGGCCAAGGGGGGATGAACGTCCATGAAGAATTTTCCTTTAATGTACTTGGTCGCGAAGCCACCGAAACTGCCAGTCCATGAGTTATGTGTCCTTTCAGTTGCATTTCTCGAAAAACTTACTGCACTTCATCGAAGACGACGCTGGAAGGCTGGTAGATCCTGAACAGACGGACTACACCAGCCAAGAGAGTCAACAACCCCATAAGGTAGTAGTCCCCCATTGGTAACAAGAACACATCATTGTCTGTAGCTCCTTCAGACGCATAGCTCTTTTTCTTGCTGGCTTGCGTGCGAGAGACCTCGCTGCTACCGTTTCTAGTCATGACGGGACTAGCTTTCTGCGATCCCGCAGTCTTCTTTGCGGTCGGGGCGGACATATTGAGCAAGGATGGCTCTCGATCTGGAAGGCAGGCAGATAGGATTTGCGCCGAACCTGAGAGAAAGGCTGAAGTCGAGGGTCGAGGGAACTTTTTTAGCCCCCTCGGGGACGCAAGGGAAAGGAGAAACTGAATCAAAGAAAGACAGGAAGGGAGAAATTAATGGAAAAGATGGTCAAGAGACCATGGCAAGAAGGAAGAAGACAAAAACGAAAACAGGATGAGCAAAGGGGTGCTTGGATGTGAAGTCGAGGATTCAACTTCAGGAGTAACAATGACAACTTGTTCAATGCTTTGACTGACGGTTCTGTCTCCGCAGCCCTGCACGGCGCTGCACATGCACGTCGCACGCATGCTACGCGTTGCTGGATGCTAAAGTTAGTACGCCCTACTGGATTGGTGATAGGCGAGATAGGCTAGTCTTTTAGGCGTGACTTAACTGAGACTGAGTGCCTCGATACTTGGCAAACTACATCCCCAGGAGCAAATCACTCGCCACAGGCCAGCGCCTCTCATGAACCTCACTAGCCACACTAAACCAGATTCTATCCAAAGTTTGCAGAGAAAGAACAATTCTGCATCTCCCACCACTTCAACACCCCGCGACTTAAAAGGAGGATTTGACAAACCTCAAGTCACCAAAGCGAACACAAGCCCGCTTTCTTCCTTCTGCGAAACCACTCGCTTCGAAGCTTGAAAGGGACCCTTCAGACCTGCGTTGCCCCCGTCGGGCAGGCGAACACATCTCAAAGCCGTCACCATGGCCCAAGATGGCAACATTCCTGACCTCCCAGACTCCGTCTCGAAGGCCCCCGAAGGCGTTGTCATCCCACCAAGAGACATTAAAGCCATTATAGAAAAGACTGCGGGCTACGTGGCTAGAAACGGACCGGTTTTCGAAGAGCGCATCCGCGACAAGGAACAGGCAAATCCAAAGTTCTCTTTTTTGTCGCCTCAAGACCCATACGCCGACTTCTATCAATGGAGGTTATCAGAAGTACGCTCGGGCAGAGGCACGGCAGTTTCAGCAGGAAGAGCAGCAGATGCGACACCTGTACCAGAGAAGCCAAAGGGACCTGAACCACCACCAGAGTTTCAGTTCAGTGCGCGCATGCCCAACATTAGTGCCTTGGATCTGGAGGTTGTCAAATTGACAGCTCTCCACGTAGCCCGCAAAGGAAAGAGTTGGATGACCGCATTATCACAACGAGAGGCCCGAAATTTTCAATTTGATTTCCTTCGTCCACAGCACTCGCTGTACAATTTCTTCCAGCGGCTGGTTGACCAGTACACCATCCTCCTGCAGACCGGAATCGAAGGTCAAAAGGCCGAACAAGCCCGTATCCAGTTCCTACAAGCGAACAACCAAGACCGATTCCGAGGCCTCGCCTCTGCGAAGAAGCGATCTGAATACATCAAATGGCAAGAGACGCAGAAACAGAAGAAAGAGGAAGCAGAAGAGGCTGAGAGAATAGCGTACGCGCAAATCGATTGGCACGACTTTGTGGTCGTCGAGACGGTCTTGTTCACAGAAGCGGACGAACAGGCAGAACTACCTCCGCCTACGACGTTAAATGATCTTCAGAGTGCCAGTCTGGAACAAAAGGCAATGATGAGTCTCGCTCGTCCAGACATGCGTATTGAAGAGGCCATGCCCACAGATGACATGAGCGGATACGCGTACAACGATTCCTACCCGACATACTCTCAAAATAATGGCTACGCGCCAGAAGCAGCGGTAGCAAGCCAGCCATATCCAGCATATACACCTTCCCCTGCTCCACCACAACCATCCCCCGGTCCAGCTGCTCTTCCAACACCTATCTCAGCTTACTCACCAGCCCCTCCAGCGGCTATGCCCTCTCCTCAACCTCCCATCCCTCCACCATCGACGTCTTCTCCCGTTCCTGGATCCATGCCCGGGCAGCCGCCGATGCGCATCAAGCAGGACTACATCCCACGCGCACAACAACGCGCCGCGCAAGCTCGCTCCGCCACCGCTCTGTGTCCCAATTGTGGCCAACAAATCCCGCTGGCGGAATTGGAGGACCACATGCGCATTGAACTGCTCGATCCTCGATGGAGAGAACAGCACGCCAAAGCCGCCAGCCGTTTCTCGACCACGAACCTGGACAACACCGACGCTGCTGGCGTTCTCAAGCGGATGAGGGCTGGCTGGGCCGACGGCGGCGCCGCCAGCGATCCCGCCGCAGAAGCTGCAGCGAGGGCTCAATTGGAGCAGGAGGAGGAAGATCGCAGGAAGAGGATGAGGCTGGACCCTGCTGCTCCCGGTGGCGTCGTCGGTGCTCCTCCCGGACAGCCAGGACTTGGACCATACCCTGGATATGGAGGACAGCCAAACCACCCGATCGATGTACAGGAGCAGATTCGCCAGATTCACAACAGACACAGATCGTGAGAAAATCCTTCAGCGACCTTTCGATCTTGGATCAAGGACTCGGTATTTGAGGTCAAATTGCACACGCCCAAAAGAAGCGAGATTTGGAAACTTGTCCAAGTGCAATACGTGCAATCTGTCCAGTAGGCGCCCTCAAGAACCAGCGCGTAACGTCATGATGCAAAACAATGCAAGTCTCTAACAAACTTACGCACCCGACACGGCAGAGCCTCGAGATCCGAGATTGGGGATATTCAAGAGCCTTCTACCGTTCGACGGCTCGGACCAGTCAAGAGAGAAGTTCGCGAGCTGAAAAACAATTCAGTACAGGGCCTCACATGCCCGGGAACAATGCATAGCATATGCCATGGCTTTTGGAAGCAGAAATGGGCTTATGACTTGAGAGTGTGTCGAAGACTTGTTTGGCCAGGAGTGTTCTACCTCTCCTGTGCTATGTGATTGTGGCGAAGTGCGACGAGGAGTGGATGCAGAAGCGGAAGCAGAGGAGAAATTCAAGATGCCTAGCGTGTGACCGGACAAGGTGAGGTGTTCATTACCACAAAGGCCACCGGCGAAAATCGGTACTCAAAATAGAGCCCATTAATGTATTATTGTTACTATAGTCCCCTAATAGTTTGGGAGACTGGTTGTGCTGAGGGAAAATTGACAACCACCCGGGCTTCCAAATTACCAAAATTGCACATGTTGCCACACTGACATAGCTTTGCCATACACTTACTTCGACAAGGTCAGCGGCCAGGTCTTATCAGAATTCTTCGATCTCAACATAGTCTAGCCCGACCCTTTGTCGAACATTCCAACTCGCACAAAACTCGCTCGAACGCGACACAGCATGATCAGATAAGAGCTTTTTATGACCCGTCAAAACCCAGAGCTGACGAGCCATATCACCATTCCGAGGCAATTATCAAATTCCGAGAGACAGTGCAAATCCATTTCTCCTTGTAGTAGGAGTATTAGAGGTGGATCATGGTGATACGGTGGTCTTCTCGTGGAAGGTATTGTTATTAGTTGTGGTTTGAGCCAGTGTGCCGTTAGTCGCTCCAGAGCCGAGACGTGCTGGCTGATAAATTCCAGATTGCCGACCGTCTTTCGAACTCCTGGAAACACCATCTCTTGAAGCAATACGTTCAGGGACGATGGCAGTGGGGCTGATGACAGGGCGTGTCAGGTCTTGCTCGGGATTGTATGCTGAAGCTTCGAGATCGTCAAAATCTTGACCAGGATTTGCCGTCTGGTATTCACAACTCTTGATGAACCAGAAGAATCCAGACGCCAGGCACGAGCCAAGTAAGGGCCCAAGCCAGTAAATCCAGTGTTCGCTGGGAAAGTCGTGATTAGCGACGCAGGGGCCAAAGCTCCGTGCAGGATTCAAGGAACCGCCAGTGTAATATACGCCTGCGATGAGTTAGTAAATGACTCTTGGCCGAGGAGCAGGTCTTTTACCGCCAAGTTCCGCAATGAAGAGAGACAAGCCAATGCCAACGGGAGCCAGGAATGTTCCCTTGTGTTTCTCAGCCTTGATAAATGAGTCAGCAAATCATGAAGTGCGCTGGTCAATTAAGAGCCACTTACAGCTAGCATGAAGATAGTGAAGACAAGCTGAGCAGTCAGGAACTGGGGTAATGTCAGTATGCTATCAGAGGACTCATCGAATGCCGATGAAGGCTCACCATCTCAATGAACAGACCCTGTGCCGTGTTTGTTCCCCCACTAAGAGACGTTGTAACGGCGAGAGGGCCAGGAAATAGAGCCTTGACGACACCAGAAGCAGCCATACCACCCAGCATCTGTGCGATGAAGACGAGACCGCCTCGCATGAAGGGTACGGCTCCGATCAGGCAAAGACCCAAGGTTACCTGATGGTTGTCAGTCCGCCTGATTTGATTTTCGTAGTTCCGCTGAACTCACAGCTGGATTGAACAGTCCTCCAGATATTCTGAAAAAGATCCACGCATTGACGGCAAGGGAAAAGCCGAAGCATAAACTAATATACAGGAGCTGAGGTGGGTTGGGGCCTTGAGGCAAATCGGTACCCTGCGAGCCACTCGTGGTTTGAGGAGTATTGGCGACTTGTGTTCCCGCGAAAGCGAAGAATCTAGAGACAGATCAGGTTTCGTCGGCTTGAAAGCGAGAGGGATGCTCACAAGAAGAGAAATGTGCCTACAAACTCTCCAGCCATGGCAATGAAGTGGTTTCGAGGCTTGTTCGGGATCCTCATAAAGAGGGAGCTTGCTTGAGGGCCTTGCATGGCTTCGTCTGCTCCGGCAGGTGTTACTCCTGTTTTGGGTCCTCTGTGTCGACCAAAAAGGCCAGGCAAAAAGCCGTTCTTGGGATTGATTTTATCCATCGTCGCAGTTTGTTCTTTCCTTCAATTTGAGTTGCACGGTTTCGCTGGCAAACAGCGCAGGCGCATTCGAGTGACTGCGGAAGGAGCTAGTGAACACGAGGCTGAAATGCAAGAAGCACACAATAGAACCGCAACAACAAGTGATAAAACAGGTTTGTTCAACAAAGCCAGTAGACCTGGTGACCAACGACGAAGAAAAGAATATTTCAGCTCGAGGAATAGAAGATAAGGATCACATCACTCGATTGACAGGCATGTCGAGAAATTGTAATAATGGTGGCCATTCCCCCCGGGCGCCACACATGATCACACACGGGCTGGTGGGTGTTCGAGCACGGCTGGCATCGACCAGTTGATAGCGCATCGCCCATAAAAACCGTATTTGATATAACGATCGACGCCAGGAAGCGAATAGTCAAGGGATAATTTTGTCGAGCATCACCTGGTCGCTATGCGAGAATCGACTTTGGCATTTCCATGACGAAAGAGGCACCCTGGTCAAGGGTCAATTGGGCATGGTGCCTTCAGCCCAGCTTTGGCGACCCGCCCAATCGACGCCCAAGACAACGCTTGAGCGGCGACCAGACGCCTAGAGGAACCCTAAAAAACCGGGCACCGAGTGCCGGAGCAGGCCACGGATTACCAGCCCTGCGGTGCCAATAGTTCGTTCGGCGGTTATGACCACAATTGCAGTGATTTTCAGCGTGTTTCGTGTGCAACATACGAGTTCAGCGGACGTGTCTGATCAAGGCTGTCAGATAAGAATTCTCTGTGTCATGTCACCGTGTTGGATGGCACTCAATCCGACTGACCGACGCGTAAATACCATCGTCTTGGTACTGTACAGCATCGCAAGCGTGATATCTTGGAGCAGTTAGTGGCAAGAGTGGTAACGTAGCCTCCCCGTCAGTGAAACTCTGCTCTATGTATGGATGGGCTCGTGCTCCGTCAAGATCGAAGATAAAAAATTCAGTTGCAAATCGCAAATCGACCTCCATCGGACTGGTGGCCCCTTGATGGGTTTTGCCCTTGGTCTCTTTCCAGCTCGTGCCCCTCTTTTCTTGGATTTCTCGGACTTTGGGGAAGTCTCATCACGTGATTGACGAAAGCCTCTCCGCCTATCGGATTCCCGGTTCCTCCCAAATCAAGTCAAATGTCAACCAGGGAATCAGGCTGCGATGAGGAACTTGGTGTATGTCTTTCCACCTCCCTAAGCAGCCCTTCAACCTTCGTTAGAGAAACTCCTCTCATCGGTTACATGTGTTCTTCGTTCGTGTTCACAACCGTGTGACCTATTTTGTCACCTCCAAATCTGTTCCAGGCGCATGGAGTCTTGTTTATTCCCTCCTGACCAGTGGCGATAGCCATCATTAAAAGGCCACCATGCGTCCTCTACGATTCCTACTTTTATTGACATTCTTTGTTGCTCTACCTATTGCCTTGACGTGCTGGTCACTCCTCACCGGCACCGAGAGCCCTGCCGACTCGTTCAATGCAGGTTACAACACCAGATCAAGTCGTCTTAGGGCCTTGTTCTCCTTCTCAACCCCCTCCTCCCTGTTTCCCCCGTCCGCCGTCATTAGTCTGACCAACGACAACTCGACTTTCTTCTTGGCCCGGCCGGCAGCATTTGGACCATCTTTGCCCTCCACAGGGTTAAGTGGACAATTATGGGTTGGCAAAGGTTTTGGAGATGATGCTTTATTAAAGGAAGAGAACCTGCACATTGTTGGGTGGGAACTTGGTTGCTCTGATGTTCCGGGATGGCCTGAAGAGAAGTCAAGAAGCATTCAACATCTCCCTCCGGTCGATCAAGACGAAAGAAAATCCAATCTACCTCGAGGCCTGGAAAAGGGTCCTTCCGATCACGACCATGCCAATCCTACGCCTGAAGGACTTCTTGACGAGGATGACGGCACCGACGATTATTTACACCGTCCCCTCGCCGATTCGAACCCTGCAACTCGTTCTCGCCCAGGCGAGTCTGCTGATGTCGACTCAACAGACAAGAGCAAGAAGCCCACCCACGCCGACATCGAGTCCCTACAAGAGAGCGCTGACATTGCTGGGAAAATTGTCATGCTCAGTCGAGGCGGCTGTGGCTTTTTGGAGAAAGTCAAATGGGCACAACGTCGAGGTGGTATTGCATTGATCGTAGGCGACAATGAAAAAGGGGCACAGTTAACAATCATGTACGCCAAGGGCGATACATCGAATGTGACGATTCCAGCGTTGTTCACCTCATACACCTCAGCCCATCTGCTGTCTTCTCTCGTCCCGCCCGAGAGTAAAGACGACGAAAATGCCAGTGCGAAAGGATCGAAGACTGGCTCCGAGAAAATCGGTACCCAAAAGCAAGACGACGGCAAGCCGGTATTTACGTCCACCGAAACTACAAGCACGCATGCTACAAATACACCAAATGACCAGGACCATCATGAGAAAGGCTGGGTGGGCAACGTCCTCTCGGCAATTGGGCTGAGTGAAAATTCGCCGTTTGCACAACACGAGGACAGCCGACGACCTCCCAGCAGCGGCAATATGGAATGGGTGCTCCTGGAAGACTGGAAAGAAGAAGCTGGGTCAGAGCTCAAAGACCGCCAGACCACCTTGTCAAGCGTTCCTACAATGCCCACGTCAACTTTAAAACCGAAGTCGACAAGCTCTCGGCGGGCAGGGGGAGACGACTTTGTGATCGGCGTTCAAGATTGGCGAGATACCGATCTGGTCGCGCCAAAGCCCGCTACTACTTCGTCCAGTAACACAAGAAAGGCCGAGAAAAATGCAGCGGACACTGCCACATCTGTCAAAACCTCCAGCAACCCGGAAGCTAGCCTCAAAGGCGGCAGCATCACTCCCGGCAGTGGGGAGTATGATCACGAGAAAGCAGAGCCCGTGAACCGATTCAACCGCGGTAACACGCAATCGCGTTCAAAGTCTTCCAAGAGTGACGATCGTCAAGACAGCGAGCACGGCTCTTGGCTGAATGTCTTCCGCTCAAGTCAGGGCGCAAAAGAGGAACCCCACAAAATTCCGTCTGGGAATGAAAAGGACGCTCCCAGGAATGGCAACGGTCCCAAGTCACCAAATTCTGGCAAGGACAATGAACCGGTTGGCCTGTGGGTGACACTCACGCCAACAAGTGTTTCCACTAGCCCATTCTTCGATACTCTACTTGTTTTAGTGGTCAGTCCGCTAGTCACTTTGACGGTTGTGTATGGACTCCTCCTGCTTCGCTCTCGAATTCGCCGAAGGAGATGGCGGGCACCTAAATCTGTTGTCGAGCGATTACCAGTTCGTACCTATCACACCATGTCGACAGCATCATCTACCACTTCCTCGCAAGTGGCCTCTCCTGATCATTCTTCCCCTACCTCTCCCCTACTCATATCGACATCCCAGAGCGTTTCTCAGCGACCTAGACCGCGGTCTCAGACAGCAGCAGGCAGCTTTGCAGGAGGTTCAAGTGTAGAAAGTCAACTAGCACAATCCCGAAGCCCTCAAAACGAAAAACCCGGATCCACACCAAAACCGGCCAAGCGGAAACGGTACACTGGTCGTCAAGTCGAATGTGTGGTATGCTTGGAGGAGTATGTTGATGGCGAGAGTCGAGTCATGTCCTTGCCCTGTGGTCACGAATTCCATGCCGACTGCATCACGCCCTGGTTAGTCACGCGCCGGAGAACATGTCCGATTTGCAAGGGAGATGTTGTACGAAGCATGGCTAGACACGGTAGCCAGAGCCCCGACGAAGAAGACACAGATTCCGATTCTGGTATCAGGCGTGGCGAGATGCGAAGCGATGATGTCCAAAACCGTGTGGCCCAAACAGTCAACGAAGAACCCAGTGCAGCCATCCCTATTCCGACTATTAGCAGAGGAGAAAACGACGCCGACGCCGACGTAGAACGTGGGCAGGACCCAGACGTTCCACTATTGGAAGGTGATGACTCTGTGGACTCGTCATCTAGCACAATCACTACCCGTGCCACACCGCAGCCACGACATGCCCGAGACGGCGAGAGACAGTCGATGTGGAGAGGTATCGTTTCGGCGAGCGTCAACCGGCTAAGTGGCGACACGTTATGGAGACAGACGCCGGTGGATCGAAATCGATGATAGAGCGCGAGGTGGTGGAACATGACATGAGATTAATGTTGTGCATGTTGCTACACTATAATCTTCTTTTTCCCGGGAGCAGCCTGAGCAAGAGAGACACAGGCAGGCGCACGTCCAGAGCATCATCAGGGGTTGCAAAGAAAGGAGTTTCTCTCCATCACACCATGTAATTTTCTTTATCGCATTGCATTGTTATACCCCCTTCGAATCACAGTTTCCCTTGTCGATCTGCATGTCTTATGGCTCCTACGGTCGCAATGTACTAGTAGGGGGAAAGCTGGTGGAGAAGGAGAGCAGGAGGCGCCATCAGTTACATGCATACAGACGGCGTTCTCTTGTACTCAAAGTGGCACTGGAAGGCTTCCAAACTTGAAGGGGATTCCAGTTTATGTACGGGGAACGCGTACGAGTACTACCAACCGAGCATGTAGTGAATAGTAGCCAGCGTAATCCAGTTGCACTGGCGCAGCGCCATCAAGTTTAAAAATGGCAAAAGAGGCCCAACTTCCCAGAGTTGATTTCGGAGCCGTGAATGCGATGGAATCCAAAGTTCAATCTTGAACTTGAACTTGGAAGTTTTCCCAATCCAAAGTGCCAATGTAACTTGTCTCAAAACTATTGCCCGCTACGACCCGGTGCCTGGGTAGTGCGAGCGATGACCCGCGTGAGCCGTAGTTTGTATCCAGTGTCTCCATCTTGCGGATCGCAGATGTACAGTACCATGCTGATTCCGGCAAGTCGAAGAAACAGTTGGGCAACCGGAAATTTTTCCTTTTGGCGACCGTTTTTAATCTTGCCATATGGCATTGGCATTTGATAGTCTTTAGATAGATCAATTACTAGCACTACCACATGGCAATTACAACATCATCTTTGGTGCTGCCCTCGTACTCGGTACCCAGTACGTGGTTCAAGTCGTGCTACTCTACTCACAACGCTCGCGCTGCAACCTTTGAAGGACCCAAAAAGAGCTCAACGTATAGAGTATGTGAAGTCAAGTTCCCTGGCAGCGCTTCATGCATGGGAAATCTGGGGCGTTCTTTAAGCCTTTTCCCACTCCCCGCCCCCTGCGCACCAGAGATACTTGTCCTCGTATCCCGGATTGATGTTCCTTGTCGGCGGCCACTGTGGCACACATAAAAGCCAAGAACCTTGGAAACCTTGAGAACCTGCCAGTGTGAAGTTGAGGGCAAAAAAAAACTCAAAAACGAAACGAAAATAACGCGGGCACATACACGGTGTCGGGGCGTTGAGCTTCGCCTTTGAACCGAGGTGCAGAGGTGGAAATTGCTTTCCCATCTGTGCGCATCTATGTATTGTTCCATTTTTTACATATTTTTGGAATTGTTTCCTCGAACTCTGAGTACGAGTACGAGGACTCCTGCGCAAGGTGGGAAGGTAGGCAGTAAAGTATGTGTCAAAGTATTGGAAAGGAAGGAAATGAGATGGAAGTCTGGAAATTGTAGGGCAAGTAATAGTCGTTCTCGGAGATTTTCTGTCTAGGTGCGTACTGGTGGTGGTAGTGGTATCTGGATAACATGAATGGCTATGTAGCACAATAGGTGCGAACCTGATACATGTAAGTAGTAGTACAACATCACTGCCTTTAGAGACTCTGGGTGCGACATCTTTCTCTTTCTCTCAAAAGCTATTCCCTTGTAATAATCGTAGTAAAGAAAACATCAGAACCGTGAGATGAATGGCGTTGCAACATGCATGTATGCGTAAAAAGAGGTATAGGTATCAAGTAGGTAAATAAGAGTGTTAAATGCGGTAGTGGTCGTAGCACAGGTTGGTCTTGGTATTCGTGCGCCAGCAGATAGTAACAACTTTTTCAATTAGTCGTACATGACAAGGGCAGGCAGGCAGTTGAGGTTCCAGAGCACCATCAGACGAGCGCTCAAAACGTACAATATGTGAAGGCTTCGTGGCTCGTGTTCATCGCACCTTCGGAAATGGCGTCCAACTGCCGCCGTTGCTCGACTTCTTGCGCAGCTCCTGTTGCGATCGCTTCTTGCGTGTCGTCGCCGACGGTGGCGGCGGCTCCATCACTCCGTTCGGGTGCTCTTCGTTAACTAGGTAATGTCTCGTCATAGGAGCGAGGCTACTGGTGTCGGGAGTGTACGGTGCGAGATTGGGTGGCATGGCCCAGCCTTCAGGCGTCGGGATTTCGACCTTCTCGCCCGTCACGACGTCGACAATGAAGTGACGCGCCGGCAGGATTTCCACGGCCTTGATGGGTTGAGTATAAGTGTAGTAGTGGTGGACATGGATTTCGCGCGTGATTTGTTGCTTAATGGTCTCCTTCTTGTGGTGCTTGATAACTTCGTGCGTCACGACTGGCTTCACAACTTCGTCGACCTCGGTATGTTCGGTCTTGCCAGGCCGGAAGCCGGGCGGAAGGGTGAAATATTTATCGACCGCTGGTTGTATAGTTGCGGTAGCATTAGTCTTATCAACAGGGTTGGGACTGAGCATGTCAGGCCGTGTTGTTGACTCAGTGCTTGCTCCTGGAGAGAACGATGATGACGGAATGTGGTATGCCGGGTTCAGAGGAAATGGGTCGTAAGGTGCGAGTGGTTGATATCGTGGTGTTCTGGGAACTGCGAGTGTGGTCGGACTTGAAGCGCTACCAGACAAGGATGTCGATTGAGTGCTGTTAGATTCTATCTTCAACTCGGGATGAGACCGCGAGGTTCTCGTTCTTATGGAAAGCGATCCTTGAGTAGCCGGTCGTGTTCTCTTCTGCTCTTCTGGAGGTGCAGGCTTGGATGATAGGTGTTCTCCTGGTTCGCTCAAGGCTTTCTTCTTGCGTAGGGAGGAGCTACGCGGAGGCAATGCCCCAGCTGGTACCTGCGGCAAGGCGGTGATGTCCTCTTGGTCAGAGGATTTGGTTCGCGACATTGCTGATGTACTGGTAGATCTATTCGACGCAGCCTGTGAGGGCCGTTTTCGCAGACGACTCCGCGAGCGCGATGGAGGAGGAAGCGCAGGTTGGGCAGTATCATCATTGACGGCGGGATACTCGTAGGCAGTGGCCGGACGGGGAACGGGATCCTGGTGCCATGAGTGTGTCATGGAGTTTTCACTGTGACTGAGGTTTCGGTTGTGCTTTCGATTCTGACTGCGGGTTCTTTGTGAACCGGAAAACATGACGTATGGAGAAAAAGGAAAGACGGGCTCAAGGGCATGGATAGGGCGTGGATATGTCAGTGCCACGCGGTTGAGCCGCTGTCAAAAATATCGTGGCATGAACCTCTGGTTGGTATGGTTGCATGCGTGGTAGATCAACAGAGTTGGTGTACGCAAACCTACCACTGGCACTGGCGAATTGCCGACACTCACCTCCTGTGTACTCCAGGACTAGGCCTGAAGTGTTCGAGCGAAGAAGCGACCATTGCTCACGGATTGAAACTCAAACCTGGATCACTGAAGAATGCAGCCGTAGCCACCATGGGTCAGGGGAGATCCATGGAAAACTGGCGAAGGCGACTTGGAAAAGAGCTGGAGAAGGAAGAGGATTCCACCCAAGATTCCCACAATTGCCAATGAACCAGGTTGACTATTGGACGATACCGGATACCACTTGAACATGGCCTGATCACAGACAGAGACCAGGAGTATCGGCAAGATGTGCTTTCAAGGGGGAACGGGTAACTCTAGAGGAAGGGTTTTAACAAGCGAGCAACTTGGGCATGGGTTGTATGTCTAAGGACGCCTAGGACAGTCTGAAATTGTCATGGCGCCGGGTAGCAGTCACTTGTAAGGATTGGCCTGGTTGAGGCTGCCAGCCCAAGAATCAAAGGCCCCGGCGTGCCTGGTGGAGGTTAGTGGATCGACGGGGGCGATGAAGAGCCGAGGGGGCCAGGCACTTTAGCAGGTGCAGGACTATCTAGTAGGGAGGCACACGCGGGTTGAACGCTAGATACCAGCGCCCGGGAGCCCTTCAAGCTCACCCAACACTATCTAACTCCTTACGGGCAGACTCCGTTCAAGCATTGACCTGGAAAATCATCATCACTTTTCAACCTCGCTACTCGACCGATTCACCATGACAAGTTCCCGCACCTCACATCACCATCCGCTACTCTGCCTTTGAATCTATGACGCACATCTCATGCCCTGCCGCATCAGAGCCGTCCATCCAGAGTCGTTACATTTGATGCTCACAGTGATCTAGCAGCTGTGCAGGGTTCTCACGTTCGCTTCGATATGATCTGGAATTCAATGCCCATCTGAACCGCTCCCCCCCAGAAAAATACTCATGAAGCTCGATTGGTGACGATCCAGACTCTTCTGGAGCTTGAAACAGACCGTTCACAGAAATGTAGTCGATAGGCGAGAGATCTCATTCATTCATTCGGGACGCGGACTCTCGTATGCAGTAGGCTGCTGCTGGTGGTTGATCTATCAAGGTCCACACTGACCTCACAGCTAGCTTTTGCATTACGAACTCTTCCAAGGTGATCTCATGTCTTTTTGATGCACAGAAAGGTGGGTGAAGCATGTTGATGAACTATCCGAGGGCATATAAATGTGGTGAAACGTCAAAGGAAGAGAAGATTACTTCATTACCTGTAATTTGACACCAAAGCATCTACCACAATGGAAGCAGCAAAAGCCGCAGTTTCGAAATTCACCGGCAATCGAGGCCATCAGACCTCCGTGGAGGAAACAATTTCTCCGGCAGTCACCCATGATGCCATCAAACCCCACCGACATGAAGAGTCGACTCAAGCCATCGACCGTGAGGTGCATCAACACCATTATCATACCACAGTGCAACCACTCTCCCATCAAGAAACGCTGCCTGAGAAGCACACTCACAACCTCCTGCCTACCGAACATCGCGAGTTCCACCATGACGATGAACCCTCTACCAAAGAGAAACTTGCTGCTGAATTGGCCCAATTCAAGGATCATTCCGTTACACATGAAACGCACCACACCCAAGCAGCAGCTCCGTCGGTGACGGGTGAGCATGTTCACCATCATGTCCATGAAACTGTTGTCCCTGTCGTTCATAAGGAGACCATTCAACCCGAAGTTGTTCACACCACGATGCCTATCCACGAGTGAGTTTCCCAATCACTCTGTAACAAGACCCTACCGCTAATTCTTTTGCTAGGACACATCATGCTGCTGCTCAACATCATGGTCTTTCAGCGTTACCCATGAAGACCTTGGATGAATTCAAAAAGGCAGGTGGTGCCGTTGATGGTGGAAAACACACCACCCATGAACAGTATGAAGGTGCCCCTCGTCCATACAATGAGAAGCTTTCCACGACTTTTGATAAGCTCGAAGAGAAGTTCCATATGGGCGACCACCACAATAAGACTTCGACCGCCAATACTCGTGGTACTGGCGTTGATGGAACTGGTGGTCTTGGTGCTGGTGCTGCCCGTGAGACCGATGCGACCAAGACTCATCGGCCAACCGACTCCGGCATCAGCGGTGTGGGAGAGGGTGATCATATGACTGGTAATGGAACCAGCAACCGGATTGGCAAACCATCCCTGATGGATCGCTTGAATCCCAAGGTTGATGCAGATGGTGATGGAAAGCGTGGAATGATGGACTGAATTGAAATCATTGATTTAACAGCGTGGAGTTTGATACCTTGAACAGTCTGCAACAGTTAGCAATATACGCAGGCATCCACCTCCCTTCATGAGGCTATACGCACTTGCCCGCCTGGGGTGCCGTCGATGCCGTTATCGATTACAAATATGTGGTTCATTCCATGATCAACGTCGCCGAATCTGAAGAATCTTACCGAATGCGGGGTTGCAAAACTCCATTTCAGCTCGTTCACTAACCCGAGGAAAATGACAAGACCATTTAATAGGCGTTCGCCTTCCTTGGGTACCTAACCTTGGGTACCTAAGAAAGGGCGTGCGTGAGTTACCAAGGTAGGTACCTGCGATCTCGCATTGATGATGGAATCCCGGATCTATTTAAGCGGTCCGACTCCGTGGTGCGCCCTTGAAGGTTTATAACCAAATGTCTTGGTTACCTCGTACTTCTTCCCGAACTCCTCTGTATTTATACAAAGGTATTCAACAGCCTCGAAGAGTATTGATCAAGGCTACAGTTCGAGACTCTCGACAATCTCCACCGGTTCTTTTCTCGACCACGAGCACAATGACCGAGGAAGTCATTCTCTACGACCTTCCCAGCAAAGATGGGTTCTGCTGGAGTTTGAATCCATGGAAGAGTGAGTAATTGACATGCGAACTCCTTGGACTGAGGCTCAAGGTCTCGTTACTGACTTTGAGGGTTTCCAGCTCGATTGTTGATGAACTATAAAGGTATCCCTTACAAGACTGAATGGGTTGAGTATCCCGATTTGAAGCCCACCTTTCAAAAATTGTGAGTCATGAAAGCATGCGTGAATGAATTCAACGTTTTCTGTCTGCAGAGATGAAGCGTGAGCCCAACCAGACATTGTGATCAATCAGACATTTGTCTTCGATGCCAAGAGCGCTGGAAGGAAGATCAAAATACTCACCCCGTCTTCCAACATAGTGGCATCCCACCTAATGCATCTGGACCATATGAGTACACCTCGCCCACGATCCGGCTTCCATCAGGCGAATACGTGATGGAATCGCGGGCCATCGCCGACAAGCTGGAGTCGCTGTATCCGACTCCCTCAGTGCACCTGGACTCGCCGTACCAGAAACGCATCCAAGAGGTGCTGCCCAACGTGGTCGAGTCCGTACGACCCATCTTCGCACCGCTCGTGCCCAAGACATTCCTCAACCCGCCCAGCAAGGAGTACTTTGTCAGCACACGCGAGGCGGCCATCAAGATGCCGCTGGACGAGCTTGCGAAGCAGGCCGACGCCGGCTTCGATAAGGCCAGACCGGCCATCAAGGAATTGAGCGACTTATACGCTGAAAATCCCGACGGTCCGTTCTTGATGGGCAAGGAGCTCTGTTTTGCCGACATCATGGTCTTGGGTGTCTTGAGAATGTTTGATCGTCTGGGACAGGTGAACAGGTTCTGGAGTGCCGAGGGAGGGGACAGACTGAAGACCCTGTATGATGCTGGCGCGAAATGGTTTGAACGGGACAGCCACTAGGCTGACATATCTGAGGGAGGGCACGACCGTGGAGCAGACACTTGAAGGGCGCGGTCGAGACCAGGCGAACACTCGCTCACTGTTTGCATGACTATGCTACGATATGCACAGCAGATAGCAGTACTCGTAAACACAATGAAAGGGATGCTGCTTACCGATGCAAACCGCGAGGCTCGGCGGCTACACTTCCCAGTGAGGAAGTGTATCACTATCCTTGAACACGAAACACGACGAGGCTCTGACTAAACCGCGTGCCCCCTTTAGTAAAGCACTTGTAAACCTAACGGGCATGACATGACACGCCGACCGACAATTCAAATTCTAAAAGCGCATTCATAAGCAGGTCGTTCAATTCATGAGGAGTAGCACGCGAAACTGGGGTCGAGAACCTTTGTCAGTATTTGCTTTGCAATACCAGCGAGGATGGAAGGAATACGAACCTGGATGCGGCCGCATCATCCGCATGGACGTAGCGGAGATTCTTCCCAATACACCACGGACTTTGTGATTGACAAGCAAAAGGCGTGTGCAAAAGGGCGGCTCACTGATACCGGATAGTGAGCCGTCTTCGTGACTATACATGCAGACCTCCGCAATGAATCCTTTTTGTGTCCTTCTGATGACTGGCTGACTGATCAATTGATCTTACACTAGCCAAAAGGACCCGTACCAGATCTGCGATACTCCAGCTTACGCATGAAGCAGGCTTTTCTCTTTGGGCTAGCCTTAAGGCTGGGATTGTCACGTTCATTGTTTTGCTAGGAGTATTTGGGGAGCTTGTTGACGAGAACCTTATTAGGGTAACTACTTTTCCAGGCTAGACGCTCATTCATGGATTGGATTAGCCCACTGTTACAATCACTGCCATTGCCCATCCTATGTACGTGCGTACTATTGATGCAGAAGTGTTGAAACTTGCCGCTATGTACCTGCACGACCTGCAACAAGAGGCATCGCAAAGACTTCATCCTTAACCCTCTACTAGTACACCAGGCTATACTCCGTAGACTTAGCCCCTTTAGATTTGAATGACGGTTTTGCCAAAGCTCTTCTGCTGCCACTGGTACTCGTACGCTTCGTGGGCATTCTCCATCTTAAACACCTTGGGATCGACGATCGGGTGGATGTTGTTGGCAGCGATGCTACGGTTCATGTCAATCAACTGGCTCCTGGGCCCGACCAAGATGCCGCGGATGATACAGCCTGACATGAGAGCCGCGAGAGGGCTGGTTTGTTTGCCCTGGCCGGCTCCGTCGAGGAAGCCGATGACGGTTATGACGCCACCGAGCTTGACAGCTGTTTGACGTTCGGTTAGATAGGGGTGACTAAGTTGGCATGAAGTCAGGATAGAGGTGACAAATATACGTACCTTTCAAAGACTGTTCCATAGTGCCTGGCCCACCCACCTCGATGATGTGGTCAGCGCCTTCTTGTCCAGGCGACAGTTTCTTCGCCGTCTCCCCCCAGTTCGGATCCTTCTTGTAATCAATGACAAAGTCTGCACCCATGTCCTTGAGACGCTTGGCCTTCTCGTCTGACGAAGTCGTGGCGATCACAATCGCACCCGCCGCTTTTGCAAATTGAATGGCGGAAAGCGACACGCCGCCAGTTCCCTGCGTGAGGACCACGTCGCCAGGCTTCACAGCCTTGGACTGCAGTCCGAAAAGTGCGTTCCATGAAGTCAGAGGCGCGCAGCTCAGTGTGCTGGCCTCGACGGGAGACAGATTCGAAGGGGCCAAAGCCAGACCAGTCGCCGGGAACACAGCGTATTGACGCAAAGTGCCATTCGCGGCGCCACCAAGAGTACTCATCACCATGGATGGTGTGGGCTCGCCGGATTGGTGATCTTGGGTGAATAGAGTCACGACATGGTCGCCCTTCTTGAACTGACTAACTTTGGATCCAACGGCGAGGACATGACCAGCACCGTCCGAACATGCCACGACGGGAATACTTAGCGGCATGGGGTACAAGCCCTGTATTAGCGCCTGAGTTAGAAGGCTCATTCTTTAAACGCCGGGAGACCGGGAGAATGTAAGACTTACCTTTGGAATGATCAAGTCTCTGTAGTTGAGTGACACTGCTTCGATCTGGACAAGGCAGTCATTCTCCCCCAGCTCTGGGACTGGGTAGTCCTTGACCAGTTTCAGGTTCTGCCATCCTGGCTTGTCCTGGTTCGAGGCTTCGACGAGCCAGGCAGAGGTAGTCTTGGGAAGAGCCATATTCTTGCAGACGTTTGATGAGAAGTATTGCTGTGTGCAGGACGAAGAGTACAGGATAACGCGGGAAGCAGAAGACTTGACAGCAATGGTGGGAAAGAAAAACGTTCATCTTGGACGACGGCTATCGAAATACAATCGCATTATATATTGCGTCAATGGCTCCACATACCGGATATGGATGACCTCAACGGTCGAACATGTCTAAGTCCGATAGTGTTCAGGCCTTCGTTGGGCAGCCCGGTAGACACCGTGGCATGCAGTGGGTGCTGATCGGTCTGCTGGGTTGGAGTAGTTAGTGCTTCGTCGAAAGGCCACCCTCACATCTGCCGGGTGTCAGGAGAGTCGAGTCGAGTCGAGTCGGGCCCCCAGAATTCTTCAGTCACGCTAACGCAAAGCCGATGTCAGGACTTCGGACGAATTCATCAAACCGTCTCCTCGATCTCGCCGAAGTGCTTCTTGACACTTCGTCTCGCCGGTTAGCATATCCGCGTATTCTCATTGGTCAAGTCGGGATGGGAGCAAGGAGGCGGGCAGATTGGATCTCTAATCGTGAACCTCAGTAAGCAAAGGCCCTCACCCAGCCTGAATGCGAGGTTACGACAAAGTTCTAGTGATCAGAATGTCGATTTGCTATTATTCAGACAGCTCTTTATGCACAGAAGACGAATTTTATGCATGGAAACCGACAAAGGGCCGACTGCAGAGACCCCAACCCGCACCTACCACGTGACCGTTCATCCCTACGGCGAGGCATTCCAGGTCAACTGGCAGCGCACGAAAATCTTGGCACTCAAATTCGTCGTGGATTGGCACCCACATCAAACACCACTTCAAGGGCATCTTGATCTAGCAACCTTCCATCCTCCTCGAGACGCTCCTTTCAATTTGATTGCGAAATCCTTGTCAAGTCCAAGTCGCAATCATGTCTCAACCAGCTCTCAACAAGATCGCCCCCAACAGCCCATCGAGGCAACATCCTTCTGAGCTGGAGACCAGCATCGCTACCGCCCTCTATGAACTCGAGACCAACATTCCCGACCTCAAGGCTTCATTGAGACCGCTTCAGTTCGTGTCTGCTCGTGAGGTACGATAAATTCATACAAAATCCCGATCACGATGGAGGAATAATTCAGGATCTATCAAATCCGGAAATGGAAGCAATCTTGAGACTGACACTTTAATTTTGTCTCTGCAGCTCGAAGTCGGCCACGGCAAGCGCGCAGTCGTCATTTTCGTTCCCGTCCCTCTCCTCCCAGGCTTCCATAAAGTCCAACAGCGCCTGACCCGCGAGCTTGAGAAGAAGTTCTCCGACCGCCATGTCCTGATCCTGGCCATGCGCCGCATTCTCCCTCGCCCCAAGCGCTCCAACCGATCCCGCACCAGCCAGACCCAGAAGCGTCCTCGATCCCGAACCCTGACCGCTGTCCACGACGCCATTCTCGCCGATGTCGTCTACCCCGTTGAGATTGTTGGCAAGAGATTGAGGACCAAGGAGGACGGTAGCAAGGTGTTGAAGGTGGTCTTGGACGAGAAGGAGCGCGGTGGTGTGGATTACAGACTTGACACTTACTCCGAGGTCTACCGGAAATTGACTGGCCGTGTTTGCGGCTTTGAGTTCCCCATGAGCAGTGCCACTGATTACTAGATGCATCACTGATGGAGAGGGGTTCGCTGCAAAGCTATGTGAAGTGAGAAGAATAGGGATTGGCAAAGTGGCAGCTGGCAGTCTTCTTTAGCGAGTGCGGCAGGTGTTTGCTCTGCATGGAAAAGGCGAGGTCATGTTGACCAAAAGAATCATCGTTTCTCACCTCGAAAGGCTCATGAGATTTTTGCCAAACGAGACTCGAGATCACCATTCCAACACCCCTCGGGCTTGCGAATTTCAATCGAGGAATGAATGATAGAAGACAAAATACATTACGTTCAGACCATTCTTCAAGCGTAATGCTACATTGACGATTTTTACAATAATGGTTTCACGCAAATTCGCCTCCACCTAGCACATCCTTCATGTTGATGCTACCGCTTCCTCGTTCCAGCGGCTTGGGTTGATTTTCTCCAGCCTTCCAGCCGATCATGTAAATGATTCTGAAAGTGGCTGGAATTCTATCCTTTTCACCCTCTTTACAGTGCAATTCCCTGTATATGGCTTCATTTGCGAGCAAAACATCTCGCTGTATCGGGCCTCCCATGGATTTCAGAATGGCATTGCCTTCACCCATAGCTTGTATGTCGGTCATGAGTGTAAATGTATCGGGATATTCAACAATAATGTCATCGACGTCCACTGTTAAGAGTTTGAACCCGGCTCGACCGAGCAGATTGCCCACGTCTCGTACATCGGCCAGAGGAGATATGTGCGGAGAGACGCCTCCCCTACGTTCGAGATCTGCCAGTTGTAGGGATGAGCGCAGCTCGAACAGTGTGTCACCCCCGAACATAGCTGCGAGGAAGGGAGCATCAGGTTTCAGAATGTTGTTTACATTCGAAAGTGCGGAGGGAAGGTCATTGACCCAGTGCAGGGACAGAGAAGATATGACTGCGTCGAAGGAATTGGCCTCGTACGGGAGTGTCTCGAGAGAAGGAAGAACTTCCTGTGAAATGGGCACGACAGGCGCAGGGAGATCGTCGTCGCGGTGTAGGGATATAGGTGAGACGTCTGCGCAGGTGAGGTGGTGTATTCGCTCAGAAAGTGGTATCTTTGCTTCTGTGGCCCCCTCTGGTAACTCAGGTGCAATGAGCGGGGGCTCTGCAAGAGCTCGTGCGATGTTCAGGCTATTTGCACCCAAGTCGAGGACTCGGGGGAACTGGCGATCGATGTCGAGTAGCCGATCGACGAGCCGTCGCGCAATTTCATCTTTCAGATAGTCGACTTCTCTGCTGTGCTTGGCGTTTGACGCAGCCCGCTCTTTCTGGAGGTATTTTACGTTCTCGTTGAAGATCTGAATTCCTGGTGCGCCGGGAGCTTGAATCGCA
Source organism: Cladophialophora exuberans (assembly GCA_030068005.1). NCBI lineage: Eukaryota > Fungi > Ascomycota > Eurotiomycetes > Chaetothyriales > Herpotrichiellaceae > Cladophialophora > Cladophialophora exuberans. Next base: position 168,502 of record JANSVK010000037.1, read on the forward strand.
TAGTTTCGTCTGAAGCAGAGGGTGCGCCTGCGTAGAGCTGATGTAGGAAGCCATGGCCTTAATGCCGGTGGCTTCATTGTGAGGGATTCTGGGGCTCAGACAAGTTAATGTCTAAGCTTGGTTGCGGAGAGAAAGGAATACTCGAATGGTTCTGCTGGTGCTCAAGTTGATGATGTCAAAATGTCGCCCAGAATCGGAGAAGGTAAGCCGCGGTCACGCGAAACGCGTCTCCTTTAGAGAACGGTCACTTTTTTGTCGACATGCTTCTGAGAAGGTAAGTACATATAGTTCAGGATTCCACGTGTGTGCTTTGATGCTCCTCAAATGTGATCTTCCTATCCTGATACTGGTTCTGGCCATACCTGCTCTGGGACAACGATATGGCCCTGGCGTTCCCCTACACCTTCATCTCCTGCCCCTGTTCAGACGCCTCGAAGAGAGTACTGAAGTCCAAGCGGTCGTCACGAGATGTTGATTTCGAGGAAATCCAAGACGGTGAAGACACCTTTGATCCTCGGCATCCCCGTTCTGCCTTCTCGCTCTTTCCTCCTGAGCATCTGCTTTACTGCGAAGAATGCCACGAGATCAAATGTCCTCGCTGTGTGACCGAGGAGGTCAGTGCTACCTATTGCCCAGACTGCTTATTTGAGAGCTCAAGAGTCATGGTGAGGGGTGAAGGGAATAGATGTCCTAGGAATTGTTTCCATTGTCCCATATGCACGTCTCAGATGATCACCACCTCTGTCGGCGACGCGAAAGATGGGCCTTTCATTCTCAACTGCAACTATTGCATGTGGAATACGCTCGATGTCGGCATCAAGCTTAACAAGCCTACCGGGATCCGAAACCAACTCGACGAGATTGCAAACGGTGGTACCCGAAGGCCACCTCTGCAGAAGTCGTCTAGTTATCAAGACGAAATCGGCCGGAAATCATCGCTGTCGAGACCTCCTTTAGCTCTTGACGAAACCGGAGGCAGCGCCGAATCGACTGAGAGTTCTCCATCCACCACCCCTCTCGATGCCACAGCAAGATTCAACGCCATGAAGACATTCTACAAAGACCAGATCGCAGAGTCCTCGGCCACTGACGCTGGTTTTCCCTCCTCAGCTTTAGACATGGCCTACTCTTCTCCGTCCTCACTCCAAAGAATCATGAACATCTACACCAATAGAGAAAGCTCCCTCAAGAGAGCCCGGAACAAAATCACTATCATGCGTGAAGCCCGCGCAAGTCACGAAGGTTTGCAGCTCTCAGACTCGTCCCAAGCTGGCCTCAGCGATTACGACGAAACCACGACCCCCTCACAACGAACATTTCAATTTCCCTCCTTCATCGGCAACCCCCAAGCCCGTACTGTCTCAGACCTCCGACCCATGCCAACGCTGATGCGGACAAAGCGGTCTAAGCGCTGTGCAACTTGCAAACATATTCTCACCCGTCCAGAACTCAAAATTTCCTCGGCACGATATCGAATCAAATTGATTGCACTCAGCTACATCCCATTCGTCAGCATCAGACCACTCCCCGTGAGTGGTGGTCTTCTACCACCAGGCCTGGATGGAAGTGATGTCGTGCTTTCTGCCGGAAAACCAGTGCAATTCATCATGACTTTGCGCAATCCACTTTTCGACGACGTGAGCGTTAGTCTGGGCAGTCCAAGCACCACTCCCGGCCGGCACGGCCACAGAGTCACCATCCTGTGCCCGCAGTTTCAGATCGGAAAGAATAGTGACGCTTGGGACGATGCCCTAAATACCGCCCCGAAGCCGGCAGGAACGGGCGATGTAAATACAGCAGGCGGAGAACAGATAGCTGGCAAGCTCTACGATCAAGGACGTAATTGGGCGAGCGTGGTGATCGAGATCGTGCCTGCCAGTATTCTACGAAAGGAGGGCGATGAGTTGGCAGAAGACGAAGATGTCATTGAGATTCCCATCAGAGTCAGGTTGGAGTGGACGGTCACGGAGGACGAAGATACGGGTATTGTGGAGAGACGGAGGAAGGATAGAGAGAAGGTGCTGGACGAAGGGGATGAGGCAGACAGTGGGAAGCGAGAGTTGAGTTACTGGATGGTTATGGGTATTGGAAGGGTCGCTTGTTGAACAGGTGCCATGAGCGTTTTCTGTAGTGTGACTACTTCTGAAGATACCCTTGCTAATCGATTCCCCTGTAAATCCATCCAAGAATAGTCTCATCTTGGTTGACCCATCGTTCTGAGCCGACTAGAGAGGGATCTGAGCTCGGCGGCTCTCTGTTGAGATCTTTTCGCGCTGGGCCTGAATAGACGGCGGTTTACCTTGAGGCAAGGCTCAAGTACCTTCGTTGAGCAGTCCACAATACCTTCCTGGTCTACCCGGGGCGCTTCAGAAGCGCAAGTCAATATTCTTCAAAGTCGCTTTTGTAAATGTACTTCGTTCAGTGCTGAGACTGCTCGTTCCTTCGTCCAGACCATGAAGAAGTATACGTTGGCTTAGACGGTGCGTCGATCAGACATGACTCGCACGATACCTCCCACGCCGACCACCTCCGTCAACTTCTCATGCCAACTCAATAACACGCTCATAACTTGTCCTCCGCCACCTTCACCAAAGTTCCGCGATTGGATTTGGCTGAAGCCCGAGCCCGTGGCTTGTGGACTCACACCTTTGCCTCCGCCAGAAGACGTCCCGCTCGCCATGCCCTTGTAAATGTATTTCATGAGCGTGTCGCCCAGCGCAGTACCTCCCGGTTGTTTCAGCATTTCCATCAAGATCCGACTGACATCGCTCTGTCTGATTCCCTGCAGGACTTCGAGCACGGTTGTGAGGTGGACTTGCTTGGCGCCTTCGTCGCCTGCAAAGGGGGCGGTCTCGAGGGCTGATTGTAGAGCACCCAGGCTGTCGCCTGCGCGGAGCAGTTGTCGGACTTGCTGGCCTATTTGTGCAGACTCGGACGATGTGGACGGTGCAGGGAGGTTGGCTGGTAGAAGGGTTGAGAGTGGGAAATTGTAGGCCGATTCAGCGTCGTAGGCGTCAATGTTTATTGTCCGCCAATTTATATTAGCCATGGTGGTGGAACGGACTGAAGGGTCTGCTTATGCTTGAGGAATGGAGGGGATGGTAGAGTTCTGAGGGAAGACTTGTGGCTCGTGGAAGCGTTACACGAGGGAGATAGTATCGTGCGTCTAAGGTCTCTGGGGCTCTCGGGGGTACTAATCCTGAAAGTTTGTCTAAAGGAGCCAAAATAGCTTTAGAATATTACCACAACTTGAAGTTCTACAGACAGCGACGAGTTGCAATGCGGGACAGGACGAAGCGTCGCGGCGTCCTACGTTGGTTACGTAATCTGCCCACAATTGTGGAAGCGAGGCTGAAGGTCAGCCTTGTCACGTGCCTGCACTGTTTCCACCTTCGAGTCTCGAGTCCAACTCTTCTCCTTCCGCCTCAACACAATGTCCTTTATGCGGGTGTCGCCGTCGTCGCAGGTTGGTTGAAACTGTCAGCAGTCAATATCTTCCTCTTTCACAAGATACTCGAAGATCATACAATGCAAAACCTGGCCTCTCATCCTTGCCCTCCTTGTTTAGGCCCCATGCATAGGGAGAGTCATCATGGACAGTCGTTCTCCTCAAGTCTCTTCGGTATTTGCCGGCAAACGAACCACCCTCGGCTCGATGCATAACGCATCTACACCTAGAATCAGCATCATCAATGCGGATCCAAGGGAACACAGCTCACGTGTTGTCCCAAATAATCAAATCTCCCGGCTCATTCCATGGAACGCTTAAAGTGTACTTGTCCTGTGTAGCATGTGCCATTAGCTTGTCCATCAGCTCCTTCGACTTCTCCGGTGTTACGTCAACGACGTGATCCATATGTGCGGCAATATACAAGTTCATCCGACCCGACGGTTCGTGCTTCTGTACAATGCGATGTTTGTGCATGGGAAACTTGTTCACATCGACGTCCTTGAAGTATTCGGGAGCCGCTTTCTTCCGGGACGAGTACAGTGAGTGTGCGCCGATGTAGTTTTTCTCAAGCAGTTCGGCTTTCAACTCCGGGTCCAATTCATCCCAGGCGGTTCGAGTATCAGCGAAACCCGTGTTTCCGCCAGTGTTGGGTGGCGGTAATTCATGAGCCTTCAAAATCGAATACGATGCTCTCCGCGGGTTGAAAGATGAGTCGACATGGTATAGGGCATTTCCCTTGTTGTACTGTGCGCGTGCGCTGTCTGGGCTGAGCACCGTGTCGGTGTCTGGGTCGATATTGCCGGCATCAAACAGCTCATAAAACTCATAGCGAGGCTTGCGACCGTTGGTCATGTACGGTCTGATATCGTCCAGATCACCAAATCGCCGAGAGAAATCAACATGCCCAGAATCGGAGAGTCCAGTCTTGCGGAAAACAATGACTCCATACTATCGCACAATCAGCCACAGACCAGAGAACCTCGCGAGACGAATGGTTCTAGTTTCACCTTTGCCGAAGCAGCTAGAATTTCTCTGAATACATCGTCGGGAATCGGCTTCGTGAAATCCACCCCTTCTATCTCGGCTGCGAAGGTGGGATGAAGCTTCTTGATCTGAAGCGTCTTAAATTCAGTCTCTGGGGTAAGAAGAAGGCCGGGCATTTTGGTTCGCAAACGGTCGAAAATATTGAGAAGGACGTCGATGAGCAGATTCACGATGCAGCCGAGGGCCTTGTTCCGGGAGTCTCATTTTATATCCTCCTGATCACTGACAGATCAACACCAGGGGAGAAGTCGGCAATTCTCCGCTTGCCTTCAATGCATCTGCCGAAGCCCCATATTTGCCATTCCTATGGTCAGGCGAGAAACTGTCAGCCTCGAGTTTCCCCACAAGATACATCAAGAAGCTGTGCGGGGAAGACACAGCAGGTACGTACAGGTACGTTCCTGTTATACATCCTTTCCTGGTGTCTTTCAACGTCGCTTGAGGTCCCAATGCGAGGTGGAGACCTCAACGTCCACCACCTCCCTAAAAATCTATGGATAGCAACTCTGGATTTTCTTCAACGGCGCAGGGTAGGCTCATGATTCTTGTTTGATGATATCTTAGACACGCTTCCAAAGAAATATGAGTGGAAATCTTCGTGCTACATACTTACCAAGGCTAGAATTGAAACTGCTTGAAATGCATATCTACTCGTTCGCATACGTTGGTTTGAGATGGTTATATTCACTCCTCTTGAGCTGCCCGTATGCCATTCTTCATCAGCTTGGGGCAGTAGAGGTGGTGGTAGGTTCCGATTTCACGGAAATCATGCTGTGCCACGTCTTCACTGTTTTGGTTTCACCGCAACGACATCTTGAAGCTACTGCTTCTTGACGCTGCCTTTACTTTCTTCAATTACAGACACCACGGGCAGTGATTCTCATACAGTGAAGAAGCAAAGATGCCTGTCGCTCTTGTCTATATACCCCCCCGAGTTTTACAGCTTCTGACTTTCTTTCTCCCTCCATCATCTGAAGATCCCAAGTCCTTGCTGACTAGGGCTGGCACCTACAAACTCTCTTCTGCATTCTCCATTGCTCCTGACCCACAATGATGGTCTTTTTGAAGCTCCTGTTCCTGGTCCTTGCCGCCAGTCTGTGCAATCCTGCGCAGGCTGGTTGGTTTAGGCCACTAACCAAGAGAGCCGATCTAAACGGGCCCCCCTACGGTACTCAATGTAAGTCAAATGCAGACTGCAAGGAAACCTTTCTAACTAGCAATAGCTTCCTCCCCCTCTGGCTGGCAAGACTGGTCGCAGACTCAGCATTCTGCCTCAGCAAGTTCGTCCTCGTCCCCAGTCGCACCTTACGGCAGTGGCAGCTCTTCTACCTCAAGCCCCAGCACCACTGCAAGTACCTCCGCATCAGCGACCTCTTCGGCTAGTGTCCAATCTTCAATTCATCCCAGCTCATCAAGTGTCGCATCTGCCTCCAGCACTCCTAGCAGCGCAGCTAAAGGTAGCACTACGACAATTAGTACTGGGCCTGCAACAAGTAGCACTACGGTGACCAGCACTGATGCAACTAATACTGGAAAACCGACCACAACTACCACTGGTACTGGCAGCAGCACAAGTACAACTACTACAACAAGCAGCACCACGACCAGCAACGCCATTGCAGGTAGTGCGAGCAGTACCGCTTCCACTATAACCACTACAAGCACGAACACTGCCTCTGCAGCAACTTCAGGTGCCTCCAGTGGGAGTACCTCCTCGACTATTTCCGCCTCTTCGTCTGCTGCTGCGGTGCCATCGACTGGTTCGGCCTCGTCGTCTGCTGCTCCAGTGTCATCAACTAGGACATCGGCGTCCGGTTCTGGCAGCTCGGCCAGCTCAGCTTCGTCTAGTCAGGTGTTATCTGGATCTGGAAGCTCAAGCAGTGCGAGTTCTACAAGTTATTTGAGCTCTGCCTCGCAATCTGTCACAAACTCACAGTCTCAGACCTCAGCCTCAGCTTCGTCATCGCCAACTACATCTGTGGTATCGACATCGGGTCAGTCTACAAGCTCCTCGAATGGCGTTCCTCCTGTTCCTGCAGGTAGCAACACTGCGTCGTCTGGAAGTGCTCAGTCACAGACCTCATCACAGCCATCTTCTCTATCGGGCGCCACCTCGTCTAATTCAGGAAACCAGGGCACAGCTTCTACGAGTCAGAAAACTGCATCGGGAGGTCAGAACACCGGGTCAAGTAGCTCTCCATCAAGTCAAGCTGCTTCGGAATCCTCCAGTTCCACTACAGGCACAGGATCCTCCTCTCAGTCCGCTGTCTCGACAGGCACAAGTTCGACCTCGACAACTTCAGGAGCTGCTTCATCCACAAACGAGAGCTCTGTAATTGTTTCCCAATTCACTAGCACCGTGAGTGAATCAGCGTCTACCTTCGTCACTGTCATCCGTACTACCATCAATACCGTGCAGATTTCGACAACTTCACAATCTGGTAGCTCTAGCGGACCAAACTCTACTCTTGGCTCGTCGTCCTCCAATCAATCCTCTAGTGGCTCGACCATATCCCATGGCACAGCATCTTCGATAACCTCTGGAAATGTCACTCCGGCGCCGACACCGTCTGTCACAAGCCTATCTCTTGTGACCTCTATGAGTTGTGTTTACTCAGACAAATGGGACACCCTGTCGGGAGATAGCTACAGCCTTTCCGCTTGGTGCTGGTCGGCCCCAATGACAGGTGCATCATATATTTCAATCACTGATGGCACGCTTGTGGCTGCCAGCACGGAATATTGCGTGTGTCCGCTTTGCTACATTGGTGCAGACGCAGACTGTTGGTCGTCGAAACCGACTGGCTCTACCTGTGGCGATGGCTGGATTTGTCCGGTCACTACATCTAGCACTTCTGTCATCCATTCAATGCCGAGCGGTGTCTGTGTTGCTCCAGCTTCAGCTTCTCAGACGGTTTGGAGTGAAACTGCTGGCTGCCCGATCACAAACAGCGTCAGCAGTGTCTCATCCGTATCTTACACGGCCTCGCTCGTCTACCGCACCGTCGACATTGACGGTGGTAACATTGTTTTCCCATCCTGGACCTGGAAATGTGTCGGTCTTCTTTGCAAAGATTCATGTGGCAACTTTGTTGATCTTGTGGTCGACGTTTTGAAGTGCCTCTTCTCGCTCTTCAGCAATTGCAAAGTTCAATGCGGTGGTCAATTTGGGTTTCCCTTTCCTCCCCCGGTACGTCTAACGATGAGCCAGCTTGCGAATTTGCTTATTTTGAGACTAACTTATGTCTGTAGCCTCCTCCTTTTCCGCCGGTTCCCCCTCCGTCGCTCTCCTTGTCGACTGCACCGATCACGCACTGCAGTGCGGCGCCGTGCACTGTGAATCCCTCTCAGGCTTCACTTTCGAACACCGAGACCGTTCCCTCTCCAACTGAGGGCAGTGTGACTGAGACTACGACATCTACTTCTGCCGGCTCCTCAAGCTCTTGCTCAACGTCTTCAACCTACACCGATTGTTTCGTGACCTGCATGAACGCAACTACGACTGGCACCATTCTTCCCAGTCAGACCTGCTCAACAGAATGCAACACTGTCACAAAATGTTCTGGAGTCGGTACAACCCTGACCGTTAGCCAGAACAATACAGCTTCGGCGCCGGCATGTACAGCGTCTCCTTGGTGGAATGATCCCTCGTTCTCATCCCAGCTCGTTTCCTGGATCACCCAATTCCCGCCCATTTCTGATAACGGGTCAGACTTTAGCACATTCTCGAATTCGACTATTGTGCCAAAAACAGATACTTCAACGAGTTTCCTGACTAGTTCTAGCAGCGCGGTTTCTAGCAGCAGCTCAGTTACTACAACGTCTACGACATCTGCTTCTTCTCAAGTCAGCACTTCGTCTACCTCGACCACTAAGACTTCGAGCTCAACAATAGCCACTTCTTCTCAGGCTAGCAGCTCGTCCAGCTCGACAACCAAGACTTTGAGCAAGACAACAACAACCACGAAGTCGACGGGTACGAGCAGCACTGGAGCTGTGCCGTTCACGTTTGGATCGTCTGGCATTGCTACAATCAGTGGTGCTCAGCCTACTGCGAGTTCCTTTGGTTCCGAAAATCCAACTCCGACACGAGGACTAACCAGCACAGCCGAATCAGACCTTGGTGACGGGCAAACCGCAGTCTCGGTGTTCACCTGTGGTGCGGAAGCTTCCTTTGGGGGTGTCGACTGCACAGATTCCTGGTCTACACAGACTGTCTACACAACACCGGCAGCTACTGATGTATGTAACTCCTGGACTGCATTCTCGACAACAACAAGTCCTGCTGCTTCCAAATCACAATGTCCAACACCTACTGGAAAAGAGGCCAGCGCAATTCCCACACCGTGGCCGAGAGACAGTTTCTTTTCCCCTTTTAAACTCGGGCCGTTGGAGATCCAAGATCTTTGTGAGTCTGTAGTCAGCCAAAACATCATCATCTACGATGGTCTTACGGCTTCGTCGCTGTCTAATTTAGGACGACCCGTACAGGCAGTTTGCAAGACCTATAAAGAACTTGCTGATACACCTTCGAATGTTGGTACGAGCGTGAAGTTAGGGTACGACTTAACTCTCCAGCTTATCTTTGATGCCAATGCCTGTGGCAAGAACAGTGCTGGTCCAATCTTCATGTCGGATTACGGTGAGGATAAATGTCGACAAGCCTTCGAAAAAGCAGCTCTTGGTTGTAAGTGGCTCGGAATCAATTTCTTGCAGACAGAAGGACCATATAACTAACTCATAGCAGGCAAATTCTCGGATTCCGAAGATACGAAACTGGGTCTTGACTCAACTGACGTGATCGGAGGCATGTGGTGGCAGGATTGCATCAAATGGACTGTTATCGCTCTCAAGCCTGGTCTACAACCGCCTCAAGTGCCCGCGCTCAACAACTGAGAGCTCTACGTGGAAGGAAACAGATTGAATTTCTTCTGAGAGACAGCCCAGGGCTACCGAAAGCTTGATTGTGAGAGTTAAACCGAATTTCAAAATTGCGGATGGTGTTGGAATATGGACAGCAGACAGTGACTTTGGGTACACTTGCAGCTGTGAACCCGCTTTCAATGCAGACAGATTGACATCACGGCTTCTTCCCCTCGCAGGCCTGTTTCTCTGCTCCTTTATTTCATATTTCAAGGTTGACTGCGTGACCCTTCCAGGACGGAGAGGATGTCTGTCTCGAAGTGTGTGGAATGTCAGCCAAAAAGCCAATTTCAATACTCACATTCCAAACAAACCCCGTAGACCAAGACCGCGTGGTTGTCATGGGACTCGTCATTCAACACAGGCTTTGTTTTTGGATCGTCATCATGGAGAATTGTCCTTTGTGCAGCTACTATGTTGTTATTTGGTTTACTTATCATACAGGCTTCGTATTAACAGTGCGAGCAGGGTGAGGTCATATACCCTTTGAGAGACGTCAAGAAAACAGCGAACGGGAACATCTCTCGAGATTTAGGACAGCAGCAAGAAAACAATATTCAGAGAGAATGGGCCTGTGACACGACACAACCTACAATGCCACCTTCATCTCTCGAACACACCGAGAATCCATCAGACGCGCAGCAACCCAGCAGCAACCAAGACCAAAACGCCACCGGCATACCAGGCCTCTTCGTCACACCATATTCAGATCCAGATCCAGCACACTCGCTTGAACAGAGACCCTACTACTTCGCCGGATCGTACAGCCCGTCCGCACACTCGCTTCCATCCATGAGCGTTAGCACGATCACGGGCAGAAACGCGGACGCCAACGACCAGCACACCGCCGCAGAAGCGGGAAGCGAGACTCCAACAACCACAGCCATACCGGCCCAGTTTCCCGACGACATGAACCGGCAGCAATCGTACCCTCGCAATGCCGAACATCTGCGCTATTCGCCTGTGATATCGAGCTCTCCGGCCGTGCCAGACAGCGTGCAGCGACAGTCTCGGCCGTCGGACGTGGATTCTCTGTTCGACGACAGCGGGTCCGAAGACGTCGGGAATTGGTCGTTGGGGGCGCTGGAGATAAAGGATGAGCGGCATGCTCTCCACGGGGCGTTGCACCTGCTCGATGCGGAGCCACCTCAGACAAATAATCCGGGGCACGACACTTGGCGAGAAGCAGGGGGATTGGGATATTCCTCATCGCCGTGTCAGACTGAGCAACAACTGGGTCCCAGGGAAGATGATGAAATCCAACGACGCGAAAGGACGAACATTTTCTCGCTCGACCATCCCTCAGACGAAGATGGGAAGGAGGACAAGGACCCGGACCCGGACGCAATCATCACCGGTGTCGGGGCTGTAGTATCAAGAAACGGCTTCGTGCTCGACTACCCCAGCGACGACATCCCAGGCCAAGAGGCCCAAGAAGCAGCCAGTCGCCCCTCCTGCTTCGAAACCCCGATCCCCAGCATCGAAATCGAAACTGATGATGGTCGAGACAGAGAACTCGAGGTCGATGTCGAGGCAATTGAGGGACATGGAGACGAACAAGCCGCCACCACCATCACTACCAACATAGCACTCCAAGACGACGACGACACCCCCACCGCGCGGGCCCAACAGATCCGCGCGATCGAGACGCTGCGCACCGCCGACTTCGACAGCTACGTCGACGAGCACGGCCACACGCCAGACTGGGACCACGCCACCTACCGCGCCAAGTACGAGCGGTACCTGCAGATCGTGGCGCAGGCGCGGCAGGACAGCGAGCTGCGGAAGTCGCAGACTCTAGGCCAGGGGGATGAAGCTCAAGGTCAGGAAGATGCTGAAGATGCTGAAGATGCTGAAGATGCTGAAGAAGAAGAAGAAGAAGAAGAAGAAGAAGAAGAAGAAGAAGAAGAAGAAGAAGAAGAAGAAGAAGAAGAAGAAGAAGAAGAAGAGATCGACGCTGTGGTGGATGGAGATGAGGAAGAAACGACGCACCTCCACCACGGTCAGGGATATGAATGTTCCTGCAAGGGCGATACCGCCGCGTGCAAGTGTCACCCGGAGTACTGTCCGTGCGACGGGTGTGATCATACCGAGCAGATCGCGGAGATGTACCGAGAGGCGACGAGAAGGTGGGGCGAGGGGAGTGGTGATCGAGATCAGATGGCAGCCGAGATGGAACAGCTGAAAGAAGAGCATAAGGATGGAAGACGTCCTGAAGCTCGAGGTCTTTGTGCGTGCGCGGGTGATTGCGATGCTGATGGTAATACTGCCACCGACGGCGGCGCCGCTGGAGCACAAGAACAAGGACAGCGTCAGCCAGAGTCGAAATGTCACTGCCCACCGGCAAAATGCGCGTGCGTGGACTGCCATTGCCACGGACAGCATTCGACTCTCGCCTCTCAAACACGCAAAGAGAACTACAACACGTTTTCCGAGCACACTGAGAAAGAATACAACGAGCTCTTGACACGCCACAGCGGCGGGCATGGTGAGTACAAACACCCCATTGGCCCACAGACGGCCGACGCAGAACCCATGCCCTGCTACTGCCGTGATGGCGCACAGTGCTATTGCGTTGCTGGACGATGCCGATGCAGGAAGACCATGTCGCAACCCGAGCCGTGCTTGTCGAGTCAAGCAGACAAAGCTCCGCGGCATCCCGACCAAACGCGATCCTCCTGCGAGTGTCGAGAGGCAGGCACCCCGTGTGGCTGTATCCCCAGATGTCGCTGCCGCAATGCGCAGTCGGCGCCAGAACCGTCCACGGAGGTTGAAGTGCTGGATAGTCAGGGGAGCGAGGAGGTCTTTAATCTCTTAACTGCGGAGGTGCACAAAGAGACTTTCGGGACGCTTTCGAGACGGTCTCTGGGCGCGATGCGAGGCCTGCGCCCGCTGGAAGCACCAAGAAGTGCGCGTTCCAAAATCCTGCAGGCACTCGGTGACGATATTGGTCAAGGCTCATTGACGACCGAGGCGGCCCAGGAATCATGCCAGACCGAAAGCCAGATCCCAGGGCTCTCTCCGATCCGCCAGAGCTCGATGATCCCACCCAGTCGACCGGATACCCCTCGTCCGCCAGCTTCGCCTGAAACTCTTCCTTTCAAGCCGTACTCACCGGATGAACTTCAAATGATTATCAGCGAGGGCTTTGTGGAGCCTGGCTTGCTGTCATCCCCGCTTTCTTTCGAGTGTGATGATGAGGTGCGACAGAGTGTCGAGCCAGAACTTCCGCCGGCGAATTGGGAGCGGGAATCCACCCCTGCTTACGAAGATCGTTCATTCACGCCGTCGCCGATGTCGAGGCCAGGAGAGACAAGTGATGTTGAAATGCGAGACGCCTCCGACGGGTTTGTGCCGTCTCAGCTCAGACGGGGCGGCTCCGTTCCTCCATCAGACTCACATGATCTGTGTTCACCGTCTCCGCGGAGACCTGTCCCACCTCCTATCCCAGACGATTCCCCTCCCCCGTTGAAGCAGCCCAAGCGAGGAGACAGGAGTCAGTCGGGAGTCCAAGGCTCGAAGGTGGGGAAACGGTCCACGACGGGCGCGAAATCAAAAAGTCGCAATGTGACCAGGAAGCCGACCACGTCCGTGGCGAAGCTTGTCGGGGCAGCCAAACAAGCCCAGGCGAGTCATGATGCAGAAACGGCATCGCAACCGAAACCTCTACCTAAGGCTGCTGTCGGCAAAGTAGCTGCAGCTGTTAAGAAAATCGAACAGGAGGTCAGGAAAGAGCTCGATGAGCAAGCACCGAAGATTCAGAGGGATGGCACACCTGTCAGAAGAAGCCAGCGTGCGAATAAAGGCGTGAGAACGTCGTTTGGATACAGTAGCCCGGGTTAGAAGTCTGAGATTGGGTTGTACGCGCAGTCTGATCAAGGTGGAAGTTGTTTGTAAATGGGAAGTGGATTCTGGCTAGCATCATCTAACATTTCATAATGTCCTTGAACGTAGGACCTTTGGTGACTCATTCTGCCATAAAACACGGAGCTTCATGAGTGTGAGAACGCGCAAGGTATCTCCGAACAACCCTCAATGGCAGCTGCATCGCGAAAATACCCTCCAGGCAGCACTCCAAGTACGGCATCGATTGTAAAATGAGGCAAACGGTTTCACTGGCGGAATCGCGATTGTGGTCTAAATCCTGAGACAGGGCCAGTGCGCGCGCTGTGACTTCTGGTGTCGACGTTGGTATCTTCGAAATGGTATCTTGCACGTCGATCATGCTCATTAGCACCTCCAGCATGACGCCCCAATAGGACACCATTGAACCGGCTTTCTGGCCGTCTCGAAATCGCAGGAGCTGCTCGGGATCGGAATAAATAGGTACGCAATGTGTATCCACAACCGCGTACGTATTGTCGAAGACTTCGTTAGTCATCCAGTAGATAGGCGTCGGATAGAGCGAATTCTTATACTGTTGTAGCCACCGTTCTAGCTCAGCCATGGCTTCATGGAAATCATTCATGAGCATCTCGGCGACAGTAAGCTTCTCGAGAAGATGACATTCTTCTGCCGCTGGAGAGTGTGTGAGCCTTTCCCCGGCTTCTTGTCCAAGGGAAGCGAGGAGATCGTCTGTTCGTGTTAAAATTGCAGGAATCACAAACGCAATGTCGTGCAATTCTTCCATCTTAGACTTCGGTCTAGAGAGAAATGGCGTGTGTATCCACTGGGGTTGAGAAAGAAAATTCTCTTGCCTTTGCTCAAGGGCAATGCAGACCTGGTGAAATTACATTCGTCAAAATTTAAGCACTAGCAGTAGATTTGGGACAAGCTCACTGAAATTCCACGCAACCCAGAGTATGACTGAAGGCGAGCTGGTGATTGGAACACTTTAGGCCCCATTAGTTTGAGAAACTGAAGCATGCCTTCGTAGTGGGTTAAAAAGGCCGGGCCAGTCTTGCCCATATCGTTGACGAACTAAGCCTCGGAAGTCAGAGAAACAAGGCAGAAATCAACGGTATGTAGCAGATACACGTACTTCGAAGAGCTGGAGCGCTGTAGAAACAGCCAGAAATAAAGGAGAGAATTTCGACCGTCCATTCGCCGGGTCGGGTGAGAAGCTGGATCCGATAGCAAGACGAAATTCTCGAATGGCTGATACATATGCAGACCGCGCCAACTCCGTCATATTTACATCCTTGACTAAGCGGCCCAGGTACATTGTTAGAAGACTGAATAGGGCCTGGTCCAACATGTGCTGTTCCGGACACTTGGCGAGGGGGAGTAAACCGCGGATACACATGGCCATGCTTGAATAGTATCTCTCCACGGCTGGGATTGGGAGCCTGTCACCGCTGAAGACGCCACTAAGGTCCCGAGGCTGAAACGCATCTAGAACTGTTGAGTAAAAGAACTCGGTAGGTGTTGAGCTTAGAGGCGCATTCGTTCTGAGGACGGAAACCTCGACTTCTCGGATCAATTGTTGAAGTACGTCCAGACAGAACCCCAGTCCATTTCGGGAAGCTGTATCCGCCTGCCGTACGATCTCCCCAGCACTCGGCGCGGCTCGCCTTTGCATGGCTAGCCTCAGGGCGCTTCGATGTGACTGGGTGTTGATATTTTGTGCATCTCGGATAACATAGAGGGGAAGGTTGTTTGGCCCACTGCATTTGACGCCCCTGGAGATGCATCGACTGCATTCGGGTTCGCCAAGGTCACACTTTACGAAGTATTAGTTGCTTGATACAATCATGAAGACCAGGGACCAAGTGGATGTGGTACCTTTTTGCGGCGTCGACGACATTCATCACAGCGCCTTGAGGTTCCTGGGTGACTTGAATTGGCCATTGAGGGTATGCATTGCGTGCCAAACTTGCTCGAAATGGCAGGGAGTGCGACAAAGAGAAGTAGATACAGGGAGGAGTAGAGACAGTTTAGTAATCACCAACATGGAGAGAAATGCCCTTACAAATGCCGATGTCGCCCCGTGAAGCTTACCTAATTCACATTATAAAAGACTCAAGGCGGAGCCGTACCGGATCGTATGCAGTTCAAGTTGATAGACAATGAGGCGTTGATGGGAAGGAAGCAAAGGTATAGTGAAGTGAAGTCAAGGCGTTGTGGAAAATGAAACGCGTCAAAATCTGAAGCCGAAATCCAAAATAGGAATAGCGTTCTTGGATCAGACGGGGAAGGCACGCTATGCCGGACAAGGCAATCAGCGCGCCAGGAAGCAGCGAATGAGAGGCGGCAGAACTGTCGTCTGTCGGCTCCGATTCGACCGCCGGCTTTCTTCTTAGTAATCTTCCGTAACTGCATCTCCTGCATCTCGTGCATATCTAGCGAGCTGAGCTTGGAATCCTCGATCTTCCTCCATGTATTCTTCAGTGAAAGTGTATCTCCGCGCTCAGTCCAAAGTCGGCCTTCTCACAGCTTCGTATCCTGCAGACTCTGAGCCCATTCATGTACCTTTATCACCTTGCTGGCGAACAGTGGCCAGATCAACTCGACGGCGGCATCCTTCTGGGCGGTCGCAAAGCCGGCAGTTGCATCCGATCTATTCCAAATAGTCAGTGATGTTTGTTCGCTATGGACATAGGTCGGCGTGGCCATCTTACAACATGGTAATGCCGTATCCACTTCAACCCCTTGAGCATTAGTGCCTGAATACTTCCAATGGATCCGAGAGGATCGAGAATGTAACTCACAGCTCGTATGCATACCGCGCGGTCGCCTCGACGCAGGTATTGCTCACCAATCCCGCAATGACAAGATTGCCGATCCCCCGCTGTTTCAGTTGATAGTCCAAATCGGTATTATGAAAGGAGCTGTGCAGAAACCGGATTAGGTTTCCGCAAGATTCTCCAAGGTACTTGAGTGGGCACCGGGAGGCTATTACCTGGAGTTCCAATGCTTCGAGACAATCACGTCTCCATTGTCAAAGTCTGGCCCTAATCCCTCAAAGATCTCCGCTCCCCAGGAGCCCTTCTCGAAGACCAGCTTATCCTTGATGGTGTTCAATGACCAATTCATCATCTGCCAGCCCTGATAGGAGTGCGCGTCCGTCTGCTGGTGCAGGCAATAGAAAATCGGGAGTTTGTGCTTGTGTGCAGTGGTCACTAGCGCCTTCAGCGCCTCAACGGTTCCACTTGCGGTCAAGCTTTCTGTCAATCCAGGGGTGACCTTGCCCTCTGGATGCAGGAAGTCATTGTATGGATCAACGAGAAGGATAGCAGTGTTGTTCGCCATTGTGAGAGATCTGGTGCTGCTCCAAGACCATGAAAGCGGCCGCTTTGCACATTTAAATACCTCGACATTTCTTGAGTATTTGATCAGTAAACCATATTAAAAATAAATAGCGATAAATTTCCTCAATCATCATCCAGAAATTGTACTGCAGACAGACGGAAAAACGATTCCAAGAGGACATCGAGTCAGCCAATAGCGATCACCGGGCCATACGCCTCGTGTCAGATATGGCAATCCGCGCGCCCAGACGAATTGACGCGTCGGAAAGAAGAAGACTATATGACGACGACAGACGGGTATTCCGTGGTTCGGCCTGGACCCGCGATTCTGGAACAGGATAAAGTCAATTGAAAGCTTCTACTCAGAGTCATGGTACAGTCATGTACGTGGTGGAGTCAGCATGTGGGATCGACTGGATCAGAAGAGTGGCATATGCCGTTAAACTAAGGATACCGCTGTTTTCCGGTCTTCGAGAAGGCCAAGAAGCAAGGCACAGGTGACCATCCCTTCAATGATCTCCAGCAACCTTTTCCACCTCATCCGCAAACTCCTTTAGATTTTGAAATCTCCATGCATATCCGACCAATTTCTTGTCCAGCACCATCTTACTCTCGGCCTCTTTACCCCAACGAGGTCCATCTCCAATCAACCACACCGAGCTCATCCCCAGTCTCTTTGCAGGTGCTTGGTCGTGGCCGAGACTCTGCGCAACGTGGAGGACCTCCTCTTTCTTTATGCCCTTGTCGGTACAGAAGGCCATGAGAGTTTCCAGCTTTGCATCGTCTGCCCGAGTCGCATCGCTACCAAAATCTTCCGCCGTGAAGATCTTCCACCATTCTACCTCTCCAAGACGACCTGTTGCCGATTTCGCCGTGACTTCCCAGGCATACTGATCAATGTTCGATAGAGCCACAAGTTTGTAGTGCTTGCTTAATTCCTTGAGCGCGTCCAGCGTTCCAGAAAAAGTTGGCCAACTCGCAATGACAGCTTCGCTTCCAAAATGCTTGGCTTCTTCTTCGTTCGTGTCAACTTTCAATTCCACCGCCACTCGTCTCCAGATCTCGGACAAGATTTCGTCGAAGCGTTTCACCGGCTTCTCCAGCTTGATGGCGTCTTCCTGTCGCTGGAAGAGTTTCAGAAACTCAATAGATCCTTTCGTCGCCGAATTCGGGATCGTGGTTGATAACGGCTCTGGATTCAGATAAGGCGCTGACGGCGGCAGGCGTGATAGAAGAGGTTGAAAGGCCTCGAGTATGTGGGCTTTATATTCGATGAGACTCCCATAAACGTCAAACGAAAGGACTTTGTACTGCAATAATGGCAATGGAGCGATGGTGGGCTCCGGCATCGGAAGAGCCATGGCGTGTACTGGTTTCCTAGCGGGCAAGGGAATTATTTACCAAGTCTCAAATATGCGATTTGTTTTGGAATAGACCGAAGGCTGATAATGTGCCAGTAGGATACGGAGCAGATGGCGGGATGGAGAAGGGAGGAAAAGTGCAAGTCTGACATGGTTTAAAAAGTCAAGATCAACGAGCACGAGGCTGAAGCAATGGCACCATCACGTAAGCAAGGCTGAAAATTTCCGCTTCAACTTCAAGTTTCTTGACTGTCGCAGCTCATGCTACTCGCGAAACCAACCAACGACAATGCCTCATCATTTTCGTTGCGTGCGTCCCGCGAACGAGTTCAGGTGCCTCCAATAGTACACAACGTCACAGATCCTTCAGCTCATACTCTCATTGCTTTTCATGTTCGCCACTACATCAAATAACACCACACTAGACTTTCCGCTCCCTTGCCCCTATGTGTCCCTACCGCTTGCCCTTCTTTTTGGTTGGCACGACTTTGAACTGGGCATTACTCTCTTCCTTTGCAGCATTGGTGCTTACTGGACCTTTCTTGGCCACCTCAGACCAGCCACCTCCGGTAGAATTCGCGCTCTTGGTATCAGCACCCCCTCCAATACCCATCATGGGTTGAGCACCAGCTGCGGATTCTACAACTCCCTTGTCGGCAAGTTTCCTGCGGCGTACAAATTCCTCTGCAAAGCGTCGCCCATCAAGAGTCTGAGAGCTGGCATAGACACTATCTGATATTATCTCGACCTCGGGCGGGAGCTGGAGCAAATCTTGAACAAAATTATCAACTAGGCATTTTGTTAGCGAGACAGGCAGAAGGTTCAATGGGTTGCCAATGACTTACTGTTGATACTGGGATTCAATCCCTTCCCAAGCGACCCTTTGATCCATTTGGTGAATTCCTCGTTGGCTTTGCTTTGGTTGCTGGTGGCGGTGGTGGTGCTTCGAGATGCTGGAAGGCTGGGGCGACTCTTGGGCGCACTGCCACTGGAAACTGTACGAGAAACAGGCTGTGGAGTTGCCACGACAGCAGGGGGAGCTTTGGCTTTGCCGCCTGAGCCAACCGTAGTCCATGCGCCCCCGCCCACAGCTGGCGCAGCAGAGACGGCCTTGCCAGCCAATTCTGCATATCTTTTGCCGACCGCAGCATTAGCAGTGGCAGCAGCACTCTGCGCGGTTGCGGCTGCTTGAGCGGCGGCGGCACGCTGTTTACGTCCTTCCTCTTCCTTTTGAATCTGCGCGAGCGTCTTTTTCGGCGCCGCGTTCGCTCCAGCTCCAGCCTTGACAGGGGTTGGTTTTGCCCAAACCGAGGCAGCTTGAGATCCGGGTGTCACGGGAGACACTGTATTGCCCCACGTTGAAGTCGAAGGAAGTCCAGGTGCAGGAGCTATTGCTTGGGACTGAGCCAGCCGCTCTTGTTCCGCTTGGGCACGTCTCGCCGCAGCAGTGATCTCTTCTTGTTCGGCGGCACGTTTGGCTTCGGCTTGTTGAATCTCCTTCAAAGAAGGGCCTTTGGGGTGCTCGGTGGTCCGCTCAGCCCATGGAGCAACCGAAACCACAGGAGTTTCGATGGGGGTTTGTGTAGCTGATCTTGATTCCGCAGCCAGAGCGTCAGCCACATGTTGTCGATTTCGTTGAGCCGCTGGCGCAGGCAGGGGTGAGATTGAGACTGGCGGAGGTTCGATAGGAGTATCTTTTTTCGCCCAGGCGCTCTCCTCGGCGGCCGCTTGTTGGCTGGCAGCAGCAATTTGCACTTGTTGAGCCAAAGAAAGGGTCTCAGGCTCTAGCTTTGCCACAACAGTCGAGGCTCCGATAGGAGCGGGGGCTTTTGCTGGAAGGGAAGCCGTAGTCTGCTCGGTGGTCTGACGAGGAGCACCGATGGGTTGCTGACGAGGCTCTTCAGGGCCGAGACGACCAGCTGGAATGTCTGCCTGTCCACGAAGGGTGTGGAACTCTTCCAGCCGCTCGTTGCGGCCCTGTTGGCCTAAAAAAGCGTCTTGATGACCTCGTAAATCGGTTGATTGCTGTTGCTGCTGTTGCTGTAACCGGGCTCTATCTTGTAGCATGGTGTTGATTTGTTGTGACGAAGGTCCAGCCTCTGGAGGTGGTGGACCTAAAGGGGCGCCCGCAAAGGGAAGATTCGCGCGTTGGCTAAAACTAAGACGATCCATCATACCATGAATTTCTTCGTCCCGGCTAAAAGCTGGTCCGCTTGTAGGTCCAGCAGGATGACTAAAAGGTGCAGGTTGTTGCTGAGGCTGCATCATAGGTTGAATAGGTGATGGCTGGTAGCCAGCAGGAGAGGTAATGCTGCCGAAGCTTGGCTGACTCTGAAGAGAATGGGCGCTCGAATGGTGCTGCAACGAATGCATTCCATTCTGCATCTGCATCTTCATGGCCATCTGTTGTTGTGCCAGATGCTCTTTCTGCCTCGCCATCAAGTACTGCTCCTCCTGTTTACGTCGCTCCAAGGCATTCTGCTGTTCCGCGGTCAAAGTGGTTCCGAAGCTTGGAAAGCTGTTGGCGAAAGGTGGTTGAGCTGTTCCACCGGCCTGTGGCATTGACGGATTCGCCCAATTGTTGCCTGGGCCTGCAGTTGGAGGGCCATGCGGAACGCCAATTTGAGGGACCAAGAAAGGCTCACGGGAGTTTCCAATACGTCTGACCAGTTGTGCGAGTGGTTCGAATTCGGTATCCTCGAGCTTCTTCACCTGTAGTTCAGCTGTGAAAAATCCAGCCTTGAACCAATCGTGCATTTCCAGGCCCGACCAAGGGCCTTGTGTGTTGCCTTGCGGATCGCGATAAATCCAGCGCATGCGGTCAGGCATGACCATCTGTCGTTGTTGAGCGGCCGGCAGCTGATTGGACGAATTGCTACCGCTCGACTGACTGAGACCATGTCCAGCTTGGTAATTTTCTGATACTCCTGCTCCTGGTCCTGCGGGTTGCGCGCCAACCCCGGAGATGGAGACAGAGCCAGTCGGGGGTCCTGAACTTGGGGGTCCAAACTGGCCAGGTTGGTTGGCAATTCCCGGATCTTCGGCGTTTCTGATGGGAAGTGAATCATCAAAGAGGCCAGAACCACGAGAGAATTCATCTTGTCGGCGATTCTCAAACGGATCTCGGACGGGATGTTGTTGGGCGCTCTCGGGTCGTGAATCAAAAGATCCAGATTCATTCCTGCTGTCTCCTCGAATTTGATCTTGCATGGCGGCAGGCAGCATGGCTCCAAGCCGACTGGCACGGCCTGCCGATCCGAAGCCACCGAAGCCACTTCCCAATCCAGCAGGAGACTGCAGTTCAGATATTGGACTGAATATTGTGTCGCCAAAAGCAGAAGACATGCCACGATCCATTGCAGGTTTCCCTGATCCGATACCAGCCGCGGACCAGGTGGGATTCCCACCGAGACCGCCAAAGCCAGGAAGGCCACCGAATCCACTGACGCTACGAAGACCACTGGCTGAGTGCCTTCCCTCGTCAGCACTTGAGTACATATGGCGACGGGCGGGCCCGCCACCGAAGGGAGGCAGACCCGAGGCCTGCGATGCAGAATCGTTTGTATCGTCATCCTCGACACGGCCATGGGGGCTTTGATAAGGGTTGGTGTTCGTGGGGCTCATTGGTTCGTAAGGGTTGTATCGTCCATGGGGCGTCTGCTGGAACGACTCGTCATGACCAAAGTCGCGAGTGCCAATAGCTGAGTGAGGACCAAACGTTGACATTCCCATCTGCTCAATACCTGCAGCGGGAGGGAAATTTTCCTGAGACCCACCTAAAGCCGCGCTTCCTGTCCTCATTGGAGCATCCTCATATGGATTGGTTTCGCTGCGAGCTGGACGAGTTTTGAGGTCTTCACGTAATTTGGCTTGGCTGGGCGCAGAATCTTCTTCGGGCAGCTTTTCCAAGGCACCAAATAACCCTTTGTCCTTTCCAGGCTGACCAACGTCTTCTGAACTCGTCTTGGATAATAAATCCTTAAATCGGCTTGCACTACGAGCACTGCCGAATCCAGGTCGCTTGTCGGCCGGCTCCGCAGGCGCAGGCACAGACCCAATAGCGAAGCTGCCAAAGTTGCCCATC
The DNA here is from genome assembly GCA_030068005.1 of Cladophialophora exuberans. NCBI lineage: Eukaryota > Fungi > Ascomycota > Eurotiomycetes > Chaetothyriales > Herpotrichiellaceae > Cladophialophora > Cladophialophora exuberans. Next base: position 190,555 of record JANSVK010000037.1, read on the forward strand.
GACCCAAAGGCCGAATTTTGTGCGCCAGCTGACCAAGGCGAGGCGGATGGCGGGTTCAAGCCTGCGCTCAAGGGGCCCGTTCCAGCTCTTCTCAGCCCAGGATAGGCAGGTTGGAACTCAGGTGTTTCCTCCGGTTCAAGATTCTCCTTGCTTGTTGGTGTGGCTTCCTCATCCTTGTAGTCTGTTCGGCGCCGTAGCAGCGCGGGAGGGGGGGTAGCGGTATTTGATTCGGCGCGGAAAAAGGTTTTGCTTTCGGCTGGTGACAACGGACCATTGCCCATGAAAGAGTCACTCGTCTCGCGACGACGAGTTCCTGGCCTAGAGGTACCCGTCATGCTCCCGTAGTTTGATACCGAAGTTTTACGTCCACCGATCACGCCGACACCGGTGCTTTCCTTTGTTGTATTCTGCTGTGGCTTGATGGGCGAATTGACCGACGTAGAGAAAAGCTACCATCTGGGGGTCAGTCGAGCCGCAAAGAGTTGATGAAAATGATAGAATTATCCTTACCTGCTTCTCTTCTTCCGTCATCTCTGCTAAGCCAAAGGGTGTTGGGTTTACGTTGTAGTTCCAGCACACCTCTGGGCCTGGAGTCTGGTCTTTTCCATCGCCAGCAGCACTCGAAGCACCAGCTCCATTTTGATGGTCTAGCGGGTTCCAAGACCCTGCAAAAATTTCCTGAAGATGGTGATCGATCATCGAGGTTTCTTTTAGGCTTTGGAATATCTGGAGAAGCTGGTCTTTGGAGTAACGCATGTCACCAGGGGCAGCATTGCGAGGCATTGGGGAGTTCGAGAAACTGAGATGGGGAGGGATATACACGCCACCGTTGTTGGCTGCAGATGTATTGGGGGCGGCACTTTCTCGCGTCTGTGAAGGCGTGGTTGCGAGAGAGGGTCTGCGAAAAGTCTGGGTGGACCCATTCGTACGAGTGCGAGACCTGAAGAGAGATGAAGAGGTCAACGAAAGTCCTTGGGGGTAAAAGACATCAAAGCGCGAAAGATGGCCTCATCGTTCAAGGCAGCTCATGCGGAACATAGACATTCGTGAGTTGGGTTTCTTTGCCATACCATTCACTTGTTCCAGTGTTGTCCCTCCTGTTGTCTCCATTTGTACTTGCAGCAGCAGAAGCAAAGGTCGAGGTAAACGGAGAAGGCATTGCGTAGGAGAAAAGAGGCGTTACCGTGGACGAGGTCCGAAGAGGAAGGATTTGAGCAGAGTCGAGCGTGAAAATACGTAAATGGGCGCGTGAGGGTCTTTGTGGGAGGTCGATCTGTCCAGGGTGGGTTTGCCGAAGGACGGGATGCAGAGGTTGAGTGGATAAGAGATGTTTTTACAAGTGACCAAGGTATGCAGATCGTAGATGTAGAAGTGTAACAGTTGACAGGAAAATATACTCACGACGGTCAGTTCGTGCAGTGTGGGAAGGACCGAGAACTGAAAGAGAGGACAGAAAATCGACTGGAGTGAGTGCTGCTCAGCGGCCCTACGCGGAGCCAGTTACAAGCCAGTAGGACCTATTAAGTGCCTATGCAGCTCCGTCTTGGTGCCCAGCAGCCTATGATATGCTTAATGTCCACCAGTAAGGCACCACCCACGCCTAACTCGAACAGGCCAAGAGAACTCGGATTCTCCTGAGATCGCAGCATGAAAAAGATCGAGAAAAGGTCCATCGAACGTTTGGTTTGCCAATCACCCTCGCAACTGCCCCACGCCAGTTCTTTTGAAGCCTTTTGCAAGTAGACGGCACCACAAAAATAGATGGCTTTCATCAATATTTTGTTATGTTGCGGACATGGTCACCGCCTGCGCCATCCGTTCAGAATTTCCCGTAGGCCAGCTGCATTCCAGTAGACCACCCCAACCAAAGTTACCACAGACAAGATTTACCTGAACAAGAGCCGCCTCGTACGGTCTTGTTGAAGTGCGATGCCTAGTCCCACCGCTGCTACACTCAAACCAGTCCATGCCATGGTTTTGTAGCTCACTTGTGTTTCTTCGACAACCCTGCCGATGTGGGTTGGCTTTTGTCCTGATACTTTCTCTGCCCCAGTTCCCGAAATTTTATAATCAGACCACCTGACATCGCTGAGAAGCTGCAGAGCAAATGAGCACAAGGCCGCCAACATCGGGGAGGGGGGTCCCAAGAACTTTACCTTCTGATAATCAACCACCGTCCGGCTCCAGTTATTGGTGATCTTCCCGCTCTCCTTGATCTTGTACCAGCTGTTGCAGTTAGGATCGGCGAAACTGCTACTGCCTAGCTCGGCTTGAAGTTCGTCGTTGAATTCCTGGACTCGCTTCGCGTTCGGCTGGATCACTAAGCTGCCCCCCTTTCTTCGGGCGTCAATGACCTCCTTTATTAACGCATTGATATATTTGCTTTGCGTCTCGATCATGAGGATAATGCTGTTATGGCCGAGATTCGTATTTGGTCCATATAGCATTCCAAAATTCGGAAGACTCTCGACCGTCACACCGTAGAGTGCTTGACCTCCTTCTTTCCAGATACTTGCCAGCGTCCGTCCCGCACTGCCAGTAATGTCAATGGGATGCATGAATTCAACAGTCCGAAAGCCAGTGGCAAGGACAATCAAGTCGTACTCTTCCTCTTTGCCTTCGGTCACGATGCCTTTCGCGCTGATCTTATCGATTTTGCCCGTCTCCAGCGTAACGTTGTCCTGGAGGAAAACGGGAAAATAATCGTCAGAAATAATGACACGCTTGCAGCCAATGGAATACTTGGGCTGAAGCTGATCCCATAGTTCAGGCCTTTCAGGCAGCTGCGCATGCATGTGGTCTTTGCTCATGGTCTCAAGGAATCCTGCAGTTGCAGAGTCGTGATCGAAAACCGCGGCATGGAAGGCCTCGCGGAAATCCATCATGTCTGCACGCTTTCGCCATCGGATAGCCGGAATATATTTGTAGATGTTCCTCTTCCAGGGAGGGATTGGGGCGTCGAGACGCGGGATCACCCAGTTCGGCGTCCGCTGGTGAATTGTGAGGTGACCAACTTCTTTGGCGATTTCTGGGATAATTTGTGCAGCGGTCGCCCCATTGCCGATGATGGCGACCTTCTTCCCCCGAAGGTCATAGCTCCAATCCCAGCGAGCGCTGTGCATGAGCTTGCCTCTGAATTCATCAACGCCAGGAATATCGGGCAGCCTTGGGACGTTCAACTGGCCGACGGCGGAGACTAAGAAGTCGGAAGATATTGTGTATGTGCTTCCAAACTCGGCGTCCTTGGCACCTTGCACGGAAACTGTGGTCTTCCACTTCTTGTCAGCGTCGTCCCATTTGGCAGACTCGACCGCGGTGTTGAAGCGGATGTAGCGATACAACTCGTATTTTTGGGCCACGCCGAGCAAATATTGCAGAATCTCCTCTTGTCCAGGATATTCTCTTGTCCAATCCGAATTCTGCTCGAATGAATAGCTGTATAAATGTGACCAGACTGAACCACGCAGTTAGAATTGTTTTGGGTCAACTTGGTGCTGGTTCCCTCTTACCATCGCAGCAGCAGCCTGGGTATTTGTTGTCGCGCCAGGTACCTCCTGGGCCACCGCTCTTCTCCAGAATGATGAAGTTTCGGCAATTGTTTCTTTTGATCAAGTCGATTGCTGTACACATCCCCGATATACCGGCGCCGATAATAACGACAGCCGCTTCGGTATGGTCTTTATTGCCCACGGGCACTTGCGGCCACGGCATGTCGCCTCCCATCGTAGCTGTACCCTTCTTTTAGTTGGAGGACTTGTTAATACTGTAGGCAGAGAAGGTATAGATCGCGGAACTGGCTGTAGAAGAAGGAGTTGATAGAGTTTGGAGGAGGACCTCCATGATGTATTTAAAGGCATTGAAGTGCAGAATCGCTGTCACCTTGGTGGCGCTTCTTTTTCGATTAGTGGATCAGCGACAAGCACTTCGAGTTTGTCCGAGGCAAAACTCATAACAGGGGTTTGAGTCAGGAGCTTCCCAAAAGGTTGCTCCATAATGCGGGGAAGCGATAGGCCCTGGTGCTGGCGGTGCGTCCTCCCGCAGTAGCACCTTTTTCAGTATTGAGTAACGGGTGCTCCTGACGCAGGCTTGGACAAATGCTGATATCCGTTCCATCATCTCTGACTGGCCCGTCTTGATAGATCCGATAGCCCTAGCCAAGGACACACCCGGAATGTGTCAGTGCCGCCTGACACGGTTGGGGACGCAATCTGTTAGCAGTCGTGAGATTGTGCGCATTCCTTTAGATACTCGACTGTCCAGTGGTCTGCTTTGCTCGCTTCCTCTCGACCTTGATAACCCACTCGCCCGGCGTCGATTGCGTCGATTGTGTCGAGTAGGATTGGGGGCAGAATAATCCTTTCGACTACCCAGGATGCAGCACACGTGTGCATTGTGGAAGCAGTGCCATGTCTTAGCTCATCTCAAAAAGTAGAGCACCAAGAAGCAAAAGGAGAAAAAGACAATGACGCCGCCCCAAAAGATCCATTTATCCTGCATGGCTCTTCGTTCGACCATTCGTATAGTGTCACCACTAACTCCGAGAGTGTTGGCGACGCTGTATAGCCTGCGCTGGGTCCCTTTGAGGATATCACGCTGATGTCCCAAGTCTCCCAGCACTGCGCGGCCTCGGTCAAGGAACTCGTCTAGCTGGGAATTGGCGGCATCAAAGAAGCTCTGTTCCCGTAGCGCATGTTCTTCTCGTGTGTAGTTGCCTGAACCGGCTCCGAACGATAGACCGTCATGGGTGTTTTGATGAGCCGGGGCAAATGCGCTCTGAGTTGACGAGGCATGGGCGTAAGGGTTCTCAGGAGTAGCCGCATGGTGCGGACGTCTTCCAAGGAGTTCATTCCTGTTGTTCGCTGCCACAGCACCTTCGCGCTCTTTCTTAAGCTGGTCAAATTGCGTGCGGTAGGAAGCCAGATCAGCCCGGAAATTCTTTAATCGTTCCACAGCCTTCTCTTTCTTTTCATCGTTCAACTCGTTCCGTGCCAAATTCTGATAGTCTTCGAGCGTACGGCTGAGACTCGTGAGCGTGGTAGATATTTGTCCTTGGAGGGCAGGAGATGCAGTAGCGGGAGCCTGTGCGAAGGTCTCCAGATCTTTTCGAATAGCAGTGGACTGCTTCAGCGCTTGATTGAAAACCACATTCTGCGATCTCGTTAGGAGGAACTGATCCGATGCAAAGATTGGGGACTGACCATTTTGCCGACGAATCGAACGCGCCTATGCTACAATGTAAGGGAGAGTCTTCGTGACAACCTAGAGAGGCATAACATGAAAGACACTGCAAAAGCAAAAAAAGGTGTGGTGGCTGAAAGAAATTTGTGTCGAAAGTACACCCTGTCCTGTCCCTCCACCCGCTTCAAGTTTCACGGAGTTAAGACCACTGAAAATCACCTTTGGCTTCTACCAGTGGCATGTGCGCTTGGTATCAGCAGCAAGGCTACACTTGCACAAGTTCTGTGCCATGCATTCTCCAGCACCTTCGCGAAGGTAATATCAATGGGCTTTCTGTGTTCAAACAAATATTTGCCAAAAGCCCTTGGTGATGCAGAATTCGGTCAAGGCAAGTACTTGGGTTGGTAGGTGTATAATCTACACTCATGGAAGATGGGGGATGGAATTCACCAGTCTTTTTGTATTTACAGTTCAATTCTTTCTCCACGCATAAGCAGAACGTGCCTTCCATTTGTGACACCCAGGTGATTGCAACTTGAACTGGAAGCAATTCAGGATCTCTGCTTGACTATCAAACGCGCACTGGCATTACCGTGAGTTTGTTCTCTATTCGTCCACTCCGACTCTTGCATTTCACCCCATACAAAACCCAAGAGGATCAGCTAGTATCTTTCCAAGTTCTTTCGTTGTACAACCTCCATCCTTACAGTCGAGATGTTGAACCCAAACACCAAGAGAACATCACGACTCCCACCCACCAGACCCACGAACAGCTTCACTTCTGGTGAAGAGTCACCTACCAAAATCATGCCCTCCATCTTGGAAATGATGCAAGGGAGTCCTTCGTTTTTACCAACAATGGTCTGCTGCAACCCTGTTCTTGTCCTTCACTCGATAAATTATCTCTTCAGCTGCTTGTATCCCGGCAACATTGGGAATTCGGCTTTCCAAACCACAATTCAACCTCACTTTGACGTCCACGCTAATGATGGATTTTGCCGGCTTTTCACCCTCATCATGGTCATCCTACAGTCAGCCTTGTATTGCTCGTTTGCACCGGCTCTTGATCTTCGGCTTTGCATATCCGAAATTGACAATGAAGATAGGCCGGACGAAGACAGATCAAGGATGAACACTGGCCAAGAAGAATCAAAGTGGGAGCCTGCGTTGGGTTAGCATCACCAAATCACAACCTTGTCCGAAACTCTGTGCGAGGGGAGGGAAGAAAAGATGCGGGAAATTGTGAAACAGCCCAGACATGGAGAACAAGAACGGGGATATCATATTCATAACACAAAAACAAGGCACCCAGGAGCTACCGCGCCAGAAGCCGCCATGTCAGTCGTCGACTGTCATCCGAGTAGAGTATTCGCAGAGTTACACAGTTCCCATCCCAGCCACGCGAAGGCTCAATCAGCCTGCCACAATCGATGTCTATTTGGGAGGGTACTTGTTCTCGAAGAGCCACCTAGAGTTCGTCAGTCTCGTTCTCACAATATTCAATTGGAGGGGGGAAGGGCTGTCTCACTTGCTGCCGAAATAATCAGCAACGGCAAAGGCACCAACGCCGGCCGCCACTGTTCCAGCAAGCTGCCAATCCAGCTTGCCTTCGGTGTGCTTTTGATAGGCGCCATAGCCAATAGCCACAGTTGCAATACCCCAGATGAGGGCGTTGCCAATGACCACCGGGTTATCTTTGTTGTCGCTCAATGCCTTGCCGTCCTTCTTCAATTCATCCTTGATCTTTTTGCCCTTGGTGGCCGCCTTCTTCTTGGCGCTTTCAGCTTCGTGTGAGAATTCTTTTGCTGCAGCGCGAGCTCTGTCCTCGGCTTCGTGTTCGAGTCTCTCGAGCTGGGTCTCGGTTTTTACGGCTTGTTCTTGGAAGTCCGACTTGACAGAACTGACGTGAGGTGAGTCGACATCAATCAAGCTTGCGGATTCCTCTGAAGGAGCCAACGACGGGACGGGAGGAGCGCGCCTGTACGAGTAGTGTTAACGATGAAATCAAGTCTCAATCGAGCGAGATATAACGTACGCCTGCAAACAAGTTAGTCCGGTAAACATTGACAGACTCCAACGTCACAGACCTCTTCTGGGGACTGCTTGGGCCCTTTGGCGGCAACGTCGGCGTAGCTCATCTTGTCGACGAAGGAGAGAACAAGACAATTGGCAGGTGAGGTCAAACGGATGGAATTTGGAGGACGAGAGATAACGTGAAGACGATTGGAAAAGGCAAAAGGGAAACACAAGCAGAATCAGAAGCTCTGCTGCCCAGTTTCGAATGTCCCGGTGCCAGTGGAGGTTGCAATCGAGTGGAATGACGACAGACGCAGCAGGGGAAGGTGTCATTGGCCGGCGTTGCAATTCAGCATGTGAGTCTCGCAGCTGACTTTTCGCGCGCAAGCCACGCAAGCCACTCGGCCACATGAGCAATAAAACCACTGTGGCAGGTGTGGCTGCTACCATCGCTACACTTGCCCTCTGACCGCCTATTCGAGTAGACAGGCAGGCAAGGCCGAGGGCGGAGGTGCGAGTACCAAGCATCCCCCCCTCGCCCCCCAGCCCCCCTCAAGGTACCTTCGTGTGTGCCTACTGGTCTAGTTAGATACACCTTGCCAGTGGGTTGCCTGGTCACAATCTCACAACCATCGTGAACAAACTACTGTACGGTCTTGGACTGCCCTACACGAAAAGGCTAACCACCTTCCTCTTTCAGCTTCGAGATAATGATGCACAGTATGAATCGCAATCGCCCAAGTCCGTATGGACCGCTTAATTCACAGCTCTTCTCTACACATTCGAGCTCTTTCCCTTCGTTCTTGCAATCTCAGGTGCATGCGAGCTGAATTTCCCTTACTGCCGACCCTGCTTTGAAGCAGTATATAAACCTGATCAAGTAGTTGTCGCGCGATGTCTTACACCGAAAAGAAGTATGACTACCGAGGACATGGTGACGACGTTCTTGATTCCGAAGGACTGTCAACCACACGAACCCGAGAAGTTGTTGACGGTGCGCCCGAAGGCTACCATGGTTTGTCACTTCACTCTTGGGACTGCCCAGTCTCCATTTAGTACTACATGTTTGACGTGAGGCTCTGACGATGATCAGACCGCGATGTCTTTGGAAACGAAGAGGACGCCGACATCAAATACAAGACCTTGTCTTGGCCTCTCGTTGCAGTCCTCATGATTGCCGAGATCGTGTCCAACGGCATGCTCTCCCTGCCAGCAGCAACAGCGGTGGTTGGCATTGTCCCAGGTGTCATCTTGATCATATTTCTGGGTAAATGAACCAACACCCTGCCAAGGCTCGTGGCCAAGTCGCTGAACATGCGAAACGTATAGGAGTATTTGCGCTGTACACATCGCTCGTCCTGATCGACTTCAAACTCAACCATCCGGGTGTCCATAACATGGGCGACGCGGGCAAGATCCTCGGAGGCCCCATCCTGCGCGAGATCCTGGCCGCTGGAACCGTCATCTTCGCCGTCTGTGCCACAGGATCTCAACTTCTTGCAGGACAGATCACTCTGGGCGTACTATCCGACAACAAGCTATGTCTGATGTGGTACACCGGTACGTTCTCGGCAGCCGTACCTGCCTAGCATATCTTACCTTGGTGTTCCATTCGACTGACACAGGTCCAAGGCATCTTCGCCATCCCCACGCTCCTCCTCTCCTTCCCACGAACCCTTGACCAACTGTCCTGGCTCTGCATTCCTTCGTGCATCTGCATTCTCGTGGCCGGCGTCGTTGGCATGGCTGCCGCTGGCGCAAATCCCGCAGAAATCAGGCACGTCGACGTCGTGCGCTCTACGAGCTTCTACAACGCATTTGTGTCCATCACGAACCCGGTCTTCGCGTATGCCGGGCACTTCATGTTTTTCATCCTCATCTCCGAAATGAAGAGGCCGCAAGATGCCAAAAAGGCCGCTTGGGTGTTGCAGGTCTTTGCAACCTCGTGAGTTTTTTTTTTCATTTGAGCCGATCTTTAATATCTATGCCGTTCTCCAGGGGCCTGCAAATCCGTGCTTTCCACCTCTTGTTCCAATCTGTACTTTTCTGACCCAATGCGACCACCACCACGCAGCTTCTACGTCGTGTTCGCCGTCGTGATGTACGTGTACCTAGGACCCTCCGTCGCCTCGCCGGCCTTCTCATCGCTACCCACGAAATGGGCCAAAGCCACATACGGCATCGCGCTGCCGAACTTCCTGATCGCCGGCTCGCTATACTCGCACACGGCTGCGAAGCTTTTCTTCATCCGCCTGTTCCGCAAGTCGCGCCACCTGCACCACCACACGGTGCTGGGCTGGACGACGTGGACGGTGCTGATCGTGCTCGCCAACGGTGCCGCGTTCGTGCTGGCCGTCGGCGTCCCCATCTTCGCGTACCTGGTCAGCATCGCCGCCTCGCTGTTCGCCAGTTGGTACACCTACGGCATCGCCGGCGCGTTCTGGCTATACGACGCGTGGCACGGCCTGGATCCTGGCCGGGTCAATGGCATCTATGGGTGGAGCGCGTGGAAGGGCAGCCCAATAAAGACGGTGGTAAACGTGGCGACCTTCCTGGCGGGAGCATTCATTTGCGTTGCTGGTAAGCAAACCGTCCTTCATTGATCTTCTTCTCCACACCATGTACTCTTGCAGTGGGATAGAAGTTGTACTGATCCGACCGACCGCGCTCTTACAGGAACCTACGTCTCGATCAAGCTTATCATCGATGCTTACAATGATAATCTTGTCGGTTCACCATTTGCTTGCTAGTGACATGAACGACTTTCAGCTTTCAGGTCCAAGATCACCAAGGCCGAAGAGGGCACTTTCCTTACTTATGCGTGAGATGAGTCAAGGCGACACGCGCCAGTGGCTGTATTGGTTTGGGAAACTAGACATAAACGAGACCCAGCCCATAATTCCTGGGTGTGTGTGAAGATCAATGTTCCATGTACTATTATACCGGGCCTTCCTTAAAAATTTCTGCCTAGTTTTAAATTCGAATCTCGACGCCGCTTTGCCCTCACTCCTTCACCGCCAATCCTCTCCGCTTTCCTTTTATTGCCTCACCGTTTTCACCCAATCTTGCCTAGTTCTTCATCTCCCTCTCGGTCTCGTGAGTTCTTGGCCCTATGGGCCAGCCGATTCAACCTCCTCGTGCGCCACCAGATGAAAACGAAGAACAATATCGCCGTCGATGGGACGGTGAGAACGGCCCAAATCCAGAACCGTGAAACGTCACGCATGTAGTCTTCGTTTTCGAAAAAGGGCATCGAGAGAATGGCCTGCAGAGTGAAGAAGATTAGTTGAGAAGGACGGGAGAGCAAGATTGGTTGAGTTGAATACATACAGCAAATGAAGTTCCTGGGAGGAAGAAGACAGTCACTGTTGCGATCTGTTCGTAGGCACGGAGAAAAAGAGAGTTAGTAACATTCCTTATCTCGCCATCTCAGCTTGCTATCCAACTTACGGTGCTCATCGAACTGCTATCCTTCCTCATCTCTTCCGTCATCTCCTGCGAGTGCATTGCCAGTTGTCGTGAGAGAGCTGTCTCTGTCTCGGTCGCGAGTAAGATTTTCTGCATGGCTTCCCCATTCCGCAGCAGTTGTTGATCATTGAAGATTTGTGCTTTGGCGACGATCTATGAATGCATCAGTCCTGATTAGCAGAAGACCTTCGGCGGCGACTAGGCTGTCTAAGCTGTTGACTAAGGAGAACTACATACCAGTGCCAATAGGCTCTCGGTCTTATGCTGAAGCTCGTCCCTGAAGCGTTTCAGTGACGTGATATTGCTCCACGTCTGATCGATGAGACTTCGAGTTGGGAAGGAAACGTCCACAGCAGTTTGCTGTTGCGGCTCCTTGCCTTTCGCACCAGCAGCTTCGGCAACAGAAGGCGTGTCTGACTCCAGGTCGTGAGTCCACTTGCTCATCTGCGTGACAATCTCGAGCAGTACTTGCAATTCCGAGCCATATCTTTGCAGGTGCGCCGTAATGCATCGGAGCGTTCTGTTGAGCTGGGAATTGAGCTCCCCCACGCTGTTCTCGGAATCGTCAGCTTGCCTAAGTAGGACCTCTTCCTAGGGTTGATGTTAGATACGTGTAAACGACATCTTCGGGGTATACCAGGTGAGCTTGCATAGGCTATAAGCTGGTCATTGCAGCTATTCAATACATCATCCCACAGTCGCACGGCATGTCCAAGATATACCAGCGGAATCGTAAATGGCTCTGGCGTTTCTAGATTTTTGCGTGATGACTCGAAGGTCGTTCTCACATGCTTGATCGGCTCTTCGATGAGCTTCCCCCATCTCCCGTCCTGGAAATTGATGATAAGGGTCATCAACTGCGACGGGATTCGACCGCAGCGGAGGTATATTAGCACGAAGAACCCACGAATGTCCACATCTGGCTTTTCGAGATGGAGTGGGTGGTACGGATTCATCTGATTTTTCTTATGACTCTCTTTCGCGTTCATATCGATCGCTGCTGAGTCCAGGCAGCGCACCAAGGCGCGGATGGGTAGGCGAAACCAACAATCAAACTCGGCTCCCCATCTAACGGGCGTCATGGGGTAGCCGATGCTTGTAGTCTGATGGCGGTTCGATATGATTGACAGTAGAGCTGGTGGTAGATCAAGATAAGATACAAGCGCCTCGAATGCTGCCTTGGATATCCACAGCCGGCGAGCTTCATCCGGTTTATGAGTGTTGTCCTTGACAAGGAGTTTGTGTACGAAGCTTGAGAAGTGGGGAGTTAGAAAGCGCAGTAACATTCATGTCTCGTCGACTTACATTGCAGAGCTTGCAATCTTCCGTTTAGAGGAATATTTCTAGAGACGTCAGTGTCGAGCAGGCAAGTCCATGAAGCGAGAAGTGCCTTGAGTAGATCTTTGAAAGCCTGGTCCTCCTGAACGACATCGTCCACGAACTCTACCCAGTGTTCAGTCCACAATTGCGGAAGCAGGCTGTGATGAAAGACTCACCCTCAGAGCTCGTCGTGAGCCATCGGACTCGAGTTTGTGGAGAAAGGTGCGACGACTTGAAGCCAGTGAGATCATTCTCTAGATCTCTTCTGTCGATGCTGATTGAAGCTCTGAGTTGGCGTTTTCAAGGTACATTTTCTCGCAAAACAGGAATTTACCTTTCGAGACACAAACGCCGCTTCGTGAGGCTGGTGTAGGCGCCTACTTCACCCATCATTTGGGTCTTATTTCATAAGAACTCCTTGGACCGTAGCGGTAATACTCAATTGAATGCTGATGAGCATTGTTGGCTGAGTTTTGGGGAGAGCTAAGTGAGTCGCAGTGATACAATGAAGCCATCTCGTCCTGATGCCTAGTCCTTTCAAAAAGGCAGCTGAACTCGCCAAAAATCATATTTCCCACCAGTCGTTGGTCAAGACGCAGCCTCTGAGCGTGGCTGTAACCTGTACGTCGTGTTCCAGATGCAGGCTGGAGAAGAGTGTTGGCGGCAAGGCTGATTCGTGCTCGGCCCACCAACGTCCGGGGTGAGGCGGGGGCCGTTCAAGCTTGCATTGCGGCTGTCCCTGAAAGATTGGCTGCCCTGCCCAATCCTCAAGTCTGAAGAAGTAGTCATGGTGACACGCAGTGAGAGGATTTCTCTCCATGTGCCTCGAGGTCAATGCTGCCCACGAAACAGTATTTTCCCTCCTCTTGGGCACGAAGTGCGGAAATAGACTCGGACGACGACAGCGGCGATGCCACGTCCGAGACTGAGCTTGACGGGAAGGCGAGGACCGCCGACGCAGACGAGGACGAGGACGAAGAAGAAGTTGAGGATAGCAAGCTAGTACAATCAGTCGCCCTTCCAGGAGTATCGACGCCCAGCGCTAGACCCTTCCCTCCAAATAATACAACGGCAGGCACTACTCGACCTGATACCTTGCCACGACCGCATGCGCAATTACCTACTCCTCTTCAAACCTCCCTGCCCAGCCAGCCGTCCTCAAGCTCGAGCACATACAAAGCGTTCCCTGCGAACTGGCAACTGCCTTCGCATGCAGGTCCACAGGCAGCGCGAAGGAGCCAGTCCGTGTCTGGGGCAGGAGCAGACAGAGTTCAGGGAGAAGAAGGATATCGCCCTCGACTACTGTCTATCCACCAGGGCTTTCACAGTGAGAAGACCGTCCTTGCGTCGCAGGCGATGACGCCGACGCCGACGCCGGCTGCATTGAGACGCAAATCACCTGTGGCAAACTTGAATACTTTGCCGCAGGGACAAACAGACAGGAGCATAGCTGCAGACGCTCATGCACTGCCAGCACCGCCTCCGGTAGCGCCACAAGCTGAGGGCACAACTTCTACTAGAATTCATCCCCGGCCATCGGTGATCTCTTCAGTCGGAACGGAGGAGAGCAGCGACCTCTCTGAGCGTGCAAATACACACGCATCACACGACTCTAGACCCTCATACACGACTGATTTCTCGGATTCTCACCGCAACGTGCGGTATAAGCCACCCAGTAGCTCAGACTGGTACGGTGATAATGGATGAAATGTTTCTCGTGTTCACGCAGACTACACAATTACATATTGGAACGACAACACTTGTCCATTAGTCTTTGATCCTCATGATACTGCACATCGAGTCCTTCGCCTTCAATGCATTGAAGCACTGAACCGGGCCCTTGAATGCCTCGCTGGATTCACAAACTTCATTCAGGAAGACATCAATGCCAGGCTCAGTCCACTCGCCAAGGGCGGCAGCCGAATTGCGCAAGCCCCGCAGCTCCCAAAAACAGTCTGGCTGTAAGAGATTGTGCTCGAGCAGGCGCTTGACTGGTGTTTCTAGCAATCTTTCTTCCTTGCCTTCACCATCAGCCTTCTCAGATTCCCCACTATCGGCGAAAATATTCGTCAATTGGTTTTTGACTGTGGGCATGTCAGCAGAAGCGATGCGCTGATATATGGTTTCGGTCAGTTCAAAGAGCAACCTCAGAAGAATGTACTTTTGTATCTTTTTCTCCTGTATCTCTTTCCGTAGTCTAAGGAGTCGTATGATCACGGCGAACCCTGAAACGGGATACCGGAGCATAGGGATCTCCCGATTACTGAGTAATGATGGGTCGATAAAATCGTCGTTGTTCAAGACCAACGAGAGACTTCGGTGTTTTTGGACTTTTTTCATTTTACCGCGACGGAACGCCGCGCTCAGCGTCGGCTCAGCAGGTGCAAGCTTCGACAGCTCCACGATGGTCCAGAGCGCTGCACGGTCAAAGACAGTCTTGTCGGTTGTTGGCGCGTTTCTCGCTTGATTCTCCTGCACCTTGCGATCCAAGCTCGCGATGAACACTTGGAACAGGTCATCGGACGAAAAGCGACCTTTGAAAATGTTTCCGAGCGAAGACAACCAGGCATCTCGGTTTGCTTCGAGGTCTGCCAATGGCAGTGCCAGGGCAATTTGCTCTTGCAGCGGAGAAGTGACGTTGCGGACGAGATGGAATGCGCAGCAGTCGCAACACACAAAAAAGGACAGGATATCCGTCTCTTTGAACCCACTCATTGCAAGTGGGAATGTGAGCGGCGTGCGAGAGCCTCGCCGGGGAAAATCTGGCGTCCTTGCATCAGCAGCTTCCGCCTTCAGTAGGATACTGAGCAACGCCTCGCTTTCACACAACATGCATAAACCTGTGCAGCGCTTCTGGCCTGCCCCTGAAGACAGCTTGAATCCTGGCAGAAAGATGTCCGCGGCAGTTTCGTTGCTGTCTTCAGATTTGATTACGTTGAGGCCCTCTTGACGTCGTGGTCTTGTGTCGAAATCTTCCTCAGCATCGTCCCACCCAGCGCCAAATTCAGAGGCAACACTACTCCGTCGCGGCATATAATTCGATTTCGTGCGGTTTGACGAATACGTAATGGACTGGCGTCGCGCCGCCTGAACATATGAAGACCTTCTTGTGGCTTGTTGGACGGTGACTGAATAAGCAGAAGCAGCGTCGTGGGACGCTTTCCTGTTCCTCTCGTTGGCAGCTCGCAATTCTGCTTGAAGCCTACTGCGCTCCTCCTGTTTCTCAGGGTTCTGCCATATTTTCAGCAACGAGCTCACAGCTTGTTGTGCAGCTTGGTACACATCAATCCTCTCTGTGGGTCTCTGGAGTAATTGCTGCTGTTGCTGCTGTTGCACCATGAGCCACTGATCCAATTGCTGCCCTCGGCCCCGTGCTTGCTCGGCCATCACAAGCGATTTCAAATTGTCTTGATTCCTGAGGAGTGATTCGACAACTTCGGAGTCTGCAGAGCCAGCATACAGCTCCTGTAGATTCAGAACCTTGTCGTCGTCGAGAATGATGTCTTCCTTTCCAACTTGTGGCTTGGGCGTCAGATGTAGCCGCACCAGATCCTCATACGACATTCTGGGCAGCTCTGCCCATGTGGTGTATTCGTTTATTTGTGGCTGCTTGACCGGCACTCCATCTCTGAAGAGAAACTGCTTGAATCGTCCTTTTGCCTGTAAAATGGACAAGGTTGATGTATCAATGTCGTGAAACAAGAAAAGGCAATCAGGTGCCAAGGCATAGGTCGCAATACCAACTGAGATGTTGCAAGAAGCAGGTGGTCCCCTCATTGTCGAACCAAAGACGACTACGACGCAGCTCATGTTGTGGAGTCCAAGTTCGGCAGTGCGGATGGCGAAGAGCCTTGTAAGGTCGTCCTCGATTTCGCCATCTGTGAGAAGGAACCAGAGGTCACTCGAACGGAGCGCTGCGAGACAATGCGGAGAATCGTAGAGAACAGCCGGATTTGTCCCCCCAGAGGAACGAAGGGCTCGCAGACTGTCTCTGTTGTCTTTGTTGAGGTAATGAACCCCGCCAACTAGATCGCTCCATGGCAAAACGCGAACTTGCTTTCCATCATGGAGATTTGCTAAGCCGACGACGAACTGGATGACGTCCTTTTCTACTTCAAGAGTCCTGCCATATGTACTTCCAGAGGTATCAACTGCAATCGATAGAGAGAGGTCTCGGAAATTTTTTTCTGTGCCAGTGGCTTCGGTTTGCGGTCTTGGGCCTTGAGGCTCGAGTTCTTGCCTTGGTGTCGCCACGCGCAGAGGGATCACGGTATCTTGATGCTTTGGTCGAAACATGCTGCGTCTTGAGGAAACGGTGAAATCTAGAGTCTGCAGATGGACAGATGCTAAAGATCAGGCTGAAAAAGAATTCTTTATCCAATTTCGTTGTAATCGAGTGATCGTCCGACCTTCAGCATGTCCGGTTTGCCTGGAGTCAGCCTAGCAAGACCGCGACTGAGGGCAGCCAATCCTGCAAGTCGTCTGATAGAATCGTAGTCCAATGAATAGCCTCGTCAGCTTGAGACGAGAACTGAGCCACTCTCAAGTAGGGCGCAGAAATGCGGATACGAGACGCCATGCATGAGGTTGTTTGGCTGGTCTCAGCCGCATTCAAAATGGTTGCCTGTCCTTTGTCGCAATGGCATCTAGCGGCCGCCTAGCAGACCTGGGGAATCCAAAGGGTATGATAAGTGTGGCTCGTTGACCTAGCGTCGCTGATGAACGACTGGGAAACGCTCGATTCATCGACCGACAAAGTAGTCTAGGGGCATCAATAGCTAAAAGCAGATGAGCACAATGGTGACGGGTCACGCGTGTAGACAAGTCACCGGAGACAATAATACTACGATACGTGTCTGGTAGATTCCAGTGTTTAATACTACGTACAGTATGTTGCAGGTACGGAGCACCCCAACTCTATACTCATCATACATAGTGCTGCTGGGGGCGTGTGCCGACCGTCTCAACGTCTATGGGATGCTCGTTGTGGCCAGGATTAACTAGGTAGGCATCGAGACGCTATTTCTAAAAGTAGCCGTCGGGAAAGCGGGAAGACGCCATACACATCTTGGAAGCAATATTGTTATTACAGCTACCTATGCTGGCTCTGGCGTATGCCTCTCTGGTCTTCACCACCACGAAAAAAAGAAAGCAACGTTCTCCTCTTGAGGACTTATGGCAGAGGCAGGCCCGTCATCACGATCTTGGGCACATTGCCATCGTCGACGCTCGTCTCGGTGCCGTCAACTTCCTTGACGACATCCACTCTGCCTGTCACCGCAGGACCAGCCGCATCCTCCTTCGCCTCTCCCACCACATCCTCTGGCACACCCTCGCTGACACTGTCATGGTGTTTTGCCGTGCTTCCCTTCGGCCTCCAGGTACTAACTGCAGGTATATCGGCCTTGAATCGTTCGACTTCGGTCCCATATGCTTTGGGAGTGAGTTTCATGAGCGTGTGCAGAGGAACCTCCATCCATGGAGATTTTTCTTGCGGGATTTCCATGAAATAGGCGAAAATGCAGCGGACGATGGCTTGGTGGCTATCAAAAGGAAGTTAGTTGATTCAATGAAGAGACATGAACCAAAGGGCAAGGCCATACGTGATGATGATGATGTTCTCGCTTCTCTCCAACTCCATGATGATCGGTTCCAGTCGAATCACCACGTCGCGATAGGACTCACCGCCTCGATAGCGGTAATTGTATTTGTCGTCGTCGCGTGCTTGAAAGTCTTCTGGAAACTTTTCTGCTATCTCTTGGTACTGCATTGGGGAAGTGAGAGAGCATTAGCACAGCAACAATACAGAGAACAGAGGTTGATCGTAGGTATACGACATACCGTCATGCCATCACAAACGCCGCTGTCTAGCTCGTCAAGAGCCTTCCACGCCAGCTTCTCCCATCCAAGTTCTTTCTGGAGGTACTGCGCAGTCTGGCTGGTTCGCTTGAGAGTCGAAGTCCAGATTGTCAAGGGAGCATCTTTGGGCAGTCCTGATCGCTTAACTAGCTCAGGGAGTAATTTGGCATAGCGTTCGCCACGTTCAGATATGTTTGCATCTCCGCCGATCTTGCCATCGAGGTTATATTCCGATTCGCCGTGTCTAGAGAGCCAGATGCTTCGAGGCTTGATGTGGAGGTTGGACAGGTAGTAGACAAGCCGGGACTGAAGGTAGTCTTGGATGAGATTGATGACGACTCGATCGCCAATGTTGATGATCTTGAGAAAGGTGAGGTGACGCTCGGACTCGTCAATTGTCTGGTAGACCTTCTCGTAGTTCCGGATGCGGTCGCGAAAGTCTCTAGCGGCTTCTTCAGGGTCTTGACCGATATAGTCGGGCGATGTGGTCTTGACTTCGAGGATGTTGGCCATGATAAGGTCTTCGTTGTCGCATTTGCTTTCCACGAATAGGTGAAGGAGGTTCGCTTCGACGATCTTGTCATAGATCCACTTGCGTCGTGATTTGGTGGAGTTCGTGGCATCGAGGATCGCAACTTTGTTGCTCTTGTCTCTGAACCAGTTCAGCATGTCAGCGACAGCAGCTTCTGCAGCAGCTCTTCGGGCCTTTTCGCCTTCAGGGTTGTTGACGTCGAAGAACTTGGCATCAGGGTGAGGATTGTCGGTTCGTCGGTATTTCCCAACGTTGAAGACCTCAGCATTGACTGACGTCCAACGAAGGTAGCGCTTGACTGAGACACTCTATTAGCTGTGTATGCTGGGAGATGAACGGGATAACGTACCTTTCCCAGCTATGAGACTTTTGCCTCGTGCTGGCAGGCCCACCATGACCACGACCACCTGAGTGTTATCCTCCTAATACTCGTTAGCAATTGTATGGCAAATTCTGCAAAGCATGAAGCGAGAGACTCAGGCGGTCCTCGCTCAGAAGGTAGCATACTGGAATAGTAAAGAACATGACGAAAGCAGCGATTGAAGGGCTAGGAAAACAAGAGGGAGATCAGGTCGAGAGTGGTTTTTTTTGAGACAAAAGTTCTCTTGGGCGCGCCCTGAGTTCCGGAGGGATGAAGGGTTTGGAAATTCTAAAAGGAAATTCTTGAAATCAATCAATGAGTAGGCGCGCTCACGTCATGCCCCATAGCCATGGATTCAGGAGTCCTTTCTTTCGTTCTTTCGTTCTTTCTGGAACCAGATCAAGAGATGAATATTTGTCGTGTTTTGCATGTGCTTGTTGTCTTGGATTTGAGATATTTGTCGTGCCGATGTCGATGATGTCGCTATGTTGTCGTGCAGCAAAAATGCTTCTGTTGGTCGGCGTCGCTGATTTAGGACACTAATCTGTGTTCATCGACACCGTCTACAACAGCCACGACGACCTCAACCGCCCCAGCCTCTCTCATGCAGACCCAGATTGAGATCCAACAATCAAGCCACTCCTCTTCTGGCCAAGTGATTAGGTATCAGACACAGGAGACGTTGGTTGGCCACATACGCTGAGAGCCGAAAATCACTGTCTCTCGAGCAGAATTTTGGTGGGAGGTTGAACGCTGCCCTGGCCGGAAAATTCAGGGATTGTCTAAGGCTGAAGGGGCTTTGGCAGATCTCAGTTCCCCACAAATCAGAATCTGATCTTGGCTTTTGTCGAGTACCAGTGTCCCTTACTGGCAGTGAGGGTGGTTCCTCTGTCGGTTTACCGGATGTCCTGACTGTGTCGAACTTCAGCGGCTTTCCCGGGTGACAGAGCCCAGTGGCACAACCCGTCACCTGCGAGCCTTGTCTCAGCATCTCGTTCACCGAGCTGGTCATGTCGTCCCAGTTCTTTCGCCCACTGAACTTGTGCCTCGGCTAGGCATGGGTCGCAGGGCAAGTGGCGGGCACGGGCGCGGGCGCAAGGTGGGCGTCGAGGGGCAGCGGACAGTCATCATCCATTCTCCGTAACCTAGCATCCGCCATCGTTCGATCCTTCTGAGCCAAATTTCCCTCACACGACCGGGAAAATTCCAAAGTTTACTGCGGCAAAGTCCGACTCGATTGTTCATACAAGATGAAGCCAAAGCAACAGACATGGACGGGACAAAAAGCGGCGAATTTACACAATATACCATATGAAATTGTTACTCACATCAGAATGCTGAAGTGTCCGGTTCAAAGTGCTCCTATTTCGCATTGAAATCGGACTGGATTGCACGAAACTCATGGTGGCGAATTGGAGTCGCTGTCGCTCTCACCGACGCGTCCAACCGGCAGGGTGTCTTTGGTCTCAAGGCCCGGTGCTGAGGATAATGATGTGGACTGCAGAGGGAGAAGCACAATGTGCAGCATCAAGCTGTTTTCTGTATAGTTGATGTGGCGGCGATATATGTATAATGCTGGGCTCCCGAAAGAGCGGTCGGTCTGGTCCAGTCTGGTCCAAATCAGTTCAGATCAGCTTCTTGCTCGGTTCCCGATGCACCCAACCAATCTTCACGTGCTTCTGCCTCTGCCCCAAAGGAAGATGAAATCTTAAGTAAGAAACCAGACGAGGAAGATGCCAAAGGCACACACAGCTTCACCGTTCTGTCGGTCAGCTTGTATTTTCACAGAAGATTGAATGATGAATACATCCGATCCGATAGAGTTGGATCGTGCTACATTTACTAGCTGAAGTTGAGCTTGAAGCAATTGACTATCCACAGTAGACAAGCTGGTGTTGCTGCCGCCTGAAGCCGCCTCTTATCGTTGGGCAGCCCTTATCGCTGACCGCAGACATCGTCTGTATTGCCTGGACTTTCAATGCCATCTCGCCTGTTTCAAGTCACATTCATGCTTCGGACTCTATCGCGGCTGTGCGTATTGGGGTTTGAAGGCAAGTCATCAGCGTGACAGCTCTTGCAGTCACACCGGTCAAGTATCATACACGCACAATAGCTACCACTTTTGCCTCGCTCAATCCGATGCCTACTGGGCCAAATTTGTCTCTTGACTAATTCCTCCTGTTTGTCAAACTCGTCCCATGTGCTGGTTTCACTACAACGCCCTTTTGCGCGGGTCTGCTTCATTTGTATGCCTGGTGTAGGAGACTGCCTGCGAACAAGAACTCCAAGTCTGCTCGGCGAGGCACCTGAAGCCCCATGTTGTTCACGGTTGCCCTCGTGAGATGGCCGTTGTCGGCGGCAATATTATTGGCGCAAGATTCGCAAAAGAATGCTCCGCAACCTTTTATCTTGCCCTTGCCCATTTTCTCGAGAGAGTTTCCAAAGATGTCGCGCGACTGCATGGTGACGCAACGGAAAAAAGCTGGTTGTGTACACACCCAGCACGTGTAATAGACCCCACGCGGAATGAAAGGCTCCCTCAGATGATTTCCATTCAGTTCTGTCATGTAATGCGCAAACCGATTGGCATCAGGATCCATGAAATTATCCAATTTGTGTGTCTTGCATCTCGATACGTATAGACGGTGTAGTGCGCAGCGAAAACACATCCGGGTGGCCTCTTTGCCCTGAGAACGGTGCCCTTGAGCTGCTTCTTGTAATCCGGCTTCCCCATTGACACGAAAAACTTCAGCTTTGACAGAACCATATCCATAGAGTCCGTACCTGAAATCTCGACAGAAATGACACACATCTGGGCTGGTTTTGAAGTCAATGGGATGAGCCCACACCGTCTTGATGACGAACGTTCCTTGCTTGTTAGCTGATTGGGATGAGCCATGCCCTGAGTTCGGGGTGGCCGAATTGTTTCTTGCGGATCCTAGCACCACGGTCGAGTTTGGATTTTTAATGCTAGGTAGGCTATTGCTGATGCTGAAAGAGGGCAGGTTTCGAATCCGGGAGGGACCGACCATCGGAGCATTGTCATTGTTGATTAGTGAGGATGTGCCATCAGGCTCCTTGGTCTTCTTAACTGGAGAACAGTCGTCGAGAAATAGTGCGTGGCAGCGCTCACACGGATACACGCCAGTATATCTTGCGGAGCATCTCTTGTAGTCTTCTTTGCAGGTAGCACATCCGAGATGTAGAACCGGCCCATCCATGTTTCTTTGTAATCCGCTGCGGGTTGTGCCTGCGCCAATCTTCTCGCTTTCCTCGTTCTGTTTGTCTAGAAAGCCTTTAGTTGTTTCCAGACGGCGTGTAATGCGATTATCCTGCGAATTGAGATCCCCAGGAATTTCCAAATCAAGAGTCGTCGTCGTTCGAAGTGACTGAGGTGTTGTGGGAAGTTCGTCTAGATGCTTCTCCTGGTCGGTAGATGACCTTGCACGTTTGGCAGACGGCGGTTTGGGGGCAGCTTGGCGACGTTTTCTTGGAGTCTCCGGTACGTAGTCGTCGTCGGATGCGTCGCTATCGTCGTCTACCCCTAAGGTGGGGGCATACAGAGAAAATGATCGGATGTTGCCCTTGCGCAGCTGGTACTCGGTGCGAAAAGGACGCGCAAGGTGGAGCGAGAGTGGTCGAGCGTTCCGATACACCTCCTTCACACGAGCAAGTCTTTCATTGGTGTGTGGAAACGCCATTAAAGGTCGACAGGCACTGGGAGGGCTCAAGTCAGCTGTATGCTTCCACGTGAATTTTGAAGCGGGAATTCGCAGGTGTTAGAGCAATCAGATCTAAGCCCTGTCAAAGGCTGAGGTCGTCAAAGCGAGTGCTACGTTGACCGTCGTGATAAGGTAGAATAAATCATCCTTTGTGGGCAAGGGTAAAATGAACACGGAAGAGAAACTCACAGTCGATGGTCTCAGATCAGCAGGCTTATCAGGAGAAAGGTTAGTTACTGATTGAGCACACTCTCAAGGCAGGTTGTTGACCACATAGAAGGTCAGGCGTGACAGTCTCGTCTTTATCAACTGAGGCTGACTTGGACATATGCTTGTCTTTTTGGATGTGTCGATTCATCACAAGAACATCAAGAGGTGGAATCAGGTTGGAACGTACAGGGCGATTCCACAAGACCTATACACGCAATTTGGGTCAGCGGTTTTCTCTGTAAACGGGAAGAACAGGGTTCGTTGACATAAAAATCAGGAAAGCATGAATGGTAATTTGAGATGGTGTCTGCATCAGCATGCTGCATAAGACTCGTCATCTAATATGAATTCATCACGAAGAAGGGAAAAGGCAGAGGGGGGGGGGGGGAAATTGACTCACTTAATTCTTCAGTGTGCTGTTCTGCAAGGCTGTTCGGCTACAAAATCAGCAGGCGCTTTCGAAGATATTGAGGTAGTTCCAGTGCGAGGAAAGCAGATCAGTGGGCGAGGTTTTCTAGGCCTGCCACAAGAGGGCATGTCCATCAAGGCCAGCCAGTTTGTGACTGTCGGAGCCCAGTGCCATTCATCAAAGGATGCACACAGCAACAGAAATGAGAGATCGTACCTTGCAAGTCCTGTTATTATGTGCAGTCAGTATTGGCCTCTACCAGAGCTCAGTTTTACGGTCAAGGTGACAAGGGATTGAACAGTCAGAAAAAGCCATTTGTTATCTTCTGCGACTCGAAAGTCTCTGCCGGTAATTTCCAGCGTATATTTTTCAAACAAAACATCATGCTCAGTGGAGGAATGGATCGAGGCTGAGAAGATAGGACATACCGATTTGGCAGCAGTTTGGAGGAGTTTTGAGAGTGATTTCGCGATCTGGATCCTGTAGCTGAAGTTAGCAACAGGCATCTCCAGCACTTAAATGACCAGGAGATGGATGAAATTCGAGTAATCAGACTGACGTGCGTTGCGATCTGAGTTTCATGTCCCGCAGGATCAAAGACTCTAGTTTGTAACGGTTTGCAGATTCATCATCACAGGAGAGTGAGGACGTGCTGAGACTGACCTTTCTCTCATTTTCATATATATAAAACGATTTCTCCCATTGTTTGGGTGAAGCGTTCGCACTCTTAACCGCGAACCGCGTCAAGATTCCGTTGTGCACTTGAAGAGAGACCTGTGCCGAGATCTCTCTTCACACTGGCGTCTTTGAGCATGTGCCATGTTTTGCTCCTGGCACACAGCCGGAACTGAACAGCTTCAGCAAGCTCATCGTCGCCGTGCCGGCGCGGATAACGCACGGAAGCGACACTCGTTGTGTGGTGTCGAGGAAGTTTGTGTGAAAACCAGAATGAGCAGTTCCAAATTTTCTCCAATTTCTCGAGGTTCACACATACAGATGAGGCATGTTGGCCGAAAACGCTAAGCTTTGTCTGGATCTGATCTCAGTTGCTATACACGTGATCCGACTGACGGGCGAGATGACTGTGCCATCTGTGCCTGGGCCCTTAGGTGCAAGTTGCGCCCCTATCATTTATCTGCCCACTCCCGTCTGGGCTCGTCTGGGTACTACGTGCCCTGTGGCAATGCTATTTTCAATCACCACCCCCTTCAGCTTCTTCCCCGCAAGTCAATTGGCTCTCGGGCTGCTGGGCGCCTTGCAATACCATCCCGCATTCGCCATGGGTTCCTGCACCTTTGCTCGCATCTCGCCCGTCAGCATCCAATCTGGTCTGTTCGACACAACTTATTCTCCGGGCACCAGACAAGACAGGTACAGGGATCTCGTATCGAGTAAGCGGCGGTTCTGTTCTTGGTCTGGGCTCTCCTGCAGCCTTGGAGGATCAAATAATAGTAACAAGCACTGGGGGCAGGCTGCCCGCCGCTGCTCAATCCATCCCCACTCTAACAACAGTTCCCATCCAAACTGTCATTCTTCCTTACACCTAATTCTGGATCGCATGGCAATTTTGCTTCTACAGTTGACTTGCATTCAGCGAGGCTTGGTTTGATGTTGATGTTTCGCATGGAGTAATCCAGATGGCACATGGCACTCTCTGCCAGAAATACGATGGCTTCCATGGGCCTATGTGACATGAGCCGTGCGGGCGCTTAATCCACCAATCTCGAAACACGGCATATTTTTTTCACACCATGTCTGCGTATGTTTTCTTCGAATCTTCGTCTCCTGTCACAGAACAAAAGCTCCTAGACTAGAGCAAGCTAACAACGTTTTCAAAGCCGACCATTTTCTGCGGCTGAACAGGCCCAGTCTCCATATCAACAATCCCCAAGAACTCCCACCGTCCTGATTCCTTTTCCTCCACCACCACCACCAAGGGATGGCCATACTCCAGCCTCTCCCCTGCGGCCTGGTCACGTCCCAGCTCGACCGCCGTTGAACATCAACGTTACCTCTGTTCGTGGCCTGTCGACCCATACTCCTGTCTCTGCTCCTGCACTGTACGGGCCACTCTCCCCAACCTACATTGCATCGCCCGCTCCAAGCCCGAGAAGTGCATTACCCATGGCTGCAAGAGTGTCGACAAATTACAATACTCCGTATGACCCAAGAGAATGGGTGGGGGGAAGCCGACGCACGTCGCTGGTGTTAGATGGGCGGAGTTCTACAGCTCAAGTAGAGGGTACGTTGGCAGCTGATGGATGAAAATTATGGCTCACTTACCGTTGATATAGATGGAATACCCAACCCTCCCCCACCATACTCGGCGGCCTCTGCTGCGGTTCGTGAGGCTACAAGCGCCGGGTCAACCATTTCACCCGCCGATTCAACATTTACTGCTGGCAACAGAACCCAGACAAACACTCCCACCAGCACTGTCGGCGTACTATCTCCGTTAAATCAAGGCTCGAGCTCCTTGGGGGACAGCAGTCAGGCTGTGGTTGACTCAAGCGGGTCACAGTATTTCAGCCATCTTCCAGGACGATCCGGTGCTTTTGAACCTCGGCCAAGTCGTCTTAGTGTTTCCTCCCAACCCCATGGATCGCGCCCAGGCTCTGCCCTGAGCATGACGAGGCCCAACCCAGTAGCGAGTCTTTCAATAAATACAGCGGCCGCCCAGCAGTGCATGCCTCAACCCCCACAGATTGAAACCAACTATGGACCGCTCCAAGCAGCACCTTCTTCAAGGCGGGCTGCCTCAACAGGGGCAGTCTCCTCTCACAGCTCATCTATTCACAGCTATGATGGCTCCTCCTCGAGATCATCTTCCAAGCAAAGAAGTTGGCAGCCTGGCATGCCTTTACCGGGACCACCTCCAGGGCCACCGCCCTCATCCTCGAGATCTCAAAGCACAGGCGGGGTCCGGACCATTGCTCAGCCACAAGCCGCTGGTCCGAGTAGCCGCCCTAGTCATCGCATCCCATTACGCGCTCCCATGTTGAGTCCAATGCCACCCACGCCTGCCAACTGGAGAGAGCAATCTGCGTCACGATCAAGATCACGAGCTCCAGTACCATTGCATATCGAAACCACCAACCTCGATCCACCTAGTTCAATTCCTGCGGGGCTAAGCAGAAGCGCAGCGCTTCGCGTGTCTTCGGCAAAAGGTCTCCTTGAGCGGCGCAAGCAACGTAGGAGTTTACATGAAGGCCAGATCACTGACTTTAGCGCCTTGACCATCGATACGGACCCGTGGTTTGATGGAATGAGCCCAACCGGCGACAGTCTAGAGCATTCGCCTACCGCAGGTCCTTCGGCACCGGGTCGAGCAAGTCCAGAAACGGCTCGACGTGGCATGCGCACAAGCAGCACGTCTCGACCTTCATATCGCGGCTATGACAATGAGCCCACGCCATTGGATTCACCATATCCGGAATTGATGAGAAAAGCGAGTCATCCCTCGCTTCTTCCTGCCAAAGCATTGCCAACGCCTCCTCTGAGTCAAAAGAATCCTACTTCGGCTCACAGCATCCTCCCTTCCACTGCGTCTTCAGTTTCTGAACTTGGCCAAGGTGAATATGACTCATTCATGCAGGATGCTTCGCGCCGACATCACGAATTTCTGGTTCGAGAGTACCAAGCGACCACCGAGCTAGAAAAGCTGCAGGTGTTCATGGAGTACTTGGCCGAAGAGTCAAGTATTAGACGCCGGCAATGCCCAGGCCCGTTCATCGATGGAAGTTTTAGCCTCGAAGAAGCCAAATCACATCTATTTCGAGAGAGCATGCCTCGAGTTCCGGCAAATACCTCGCGACGAATGCCATCGCCGTTGCATACCATCAGAGTTGAACCCCCTCCACGTTCTGAAGCGATGTGGACTAAGGAATACCGTCCAGAGCTCTCGCCTATTGCGAGCATGAGCAATGACGAATTGAGCTCTCGAGGTCGGTCTGCAAGCCGATGGTGGCAGTCACAGACGGGCTCTGAGACGGACGGCGGTCACAAGAAAATGAAACGTTCGAAACGGGAATCCAAATACATGGGCCTGCCGACATTATCTATGCAGGAAGTCCTATCCGAAGCAGACACGCCAACCAATATCAATGAAGTGTACAGCAACACAGAGGGTTACCCAGACGAGAAGGCGAATCCCGACGACTTTGGTGTTTACGATGATGCAGAACCAATGCCTTTTCAAGACGACACACCTCCCAATCCACTCACCCCAATGGGTTTCGATATTTCACGGTTTGTAACCTTGCCGCCGCCATATCCGAGGCATTATCCTGCAATAAACAACAACCACCCCAAGCTCTCTATTTACCGAAACCTCGTCCGAACTGTGAGCGACTTGAGCGAAGTACAGACTAGGAGATCACGGCACAATCTGAGTGTGGAAGCCCTCAGAACAGAGCACCAGCGCAAGATGGCAGAGGGGCAAAAGAACTTCCGATCCAATATTTCGGCTCAAATCAACGATGGCAGTATCACGTATTCTGAAGCAGCGGAAGCAGAACAAGCTCTTCGAATAGATCAGAACAAATCTGAGAAGGCTTGTCTGCAAGCAGAATTTGATACATTACAGGACGTGGTTATCAATCCAATGCATGAGCTGTTGAACGATCGAGCGACCCAACTCACTGCGCACATCAATGGCTTGACTGAACAGCTCATGGCGGAGACAAATGTTGCGAATCTCGACCGTCCACAACAAGAAGGTGACGCCGTGCCTGAGATTTTGGAGTATCTCACGCAACTGAAATGGCTGTTTGAAACCCGAGAGACTATCCACAAGGAGATCTTTGACCTTCTCACCGAGCGAAACGACAAGTACAAAGCTATTGTCCTTCTCCCTTACCATCAAAACAACAATTTGGAGAAAATCCGGGATACGGATAACTTCTTTGCACGTGATAGCCTGGAGCGACGTATGGCGTTCTATACTGAAGCCCTCCAACGGTATGAAAAGTTTGTTGATCTGGTTGCACGAAATGTTGGCGCTGAGGTCGAACTACAATCATCGGCTTTCTGGGATATCGCGCCTGGCCTTGTGGATCTAACCCAACGGATTCCCGACGACCTAAATCAGATGGGACCCGTCGCAATTCCTGAGGCCGAGTATCAGGAGAATCCAGCATACCACGAGTACCCGCTCCAATATGTGTATACATTGCTCGACCATGCCGAGAAATCAGCATACCAATTCATTGAATCGCAGACAAATCTGCATTGTCTGTTGCATGAGGTTCGACTCAATTTGATGACAGCGAGTTGTCGGGCAGCGGAGGCCAGTCGAGCTCGCGCAGAGCTAGATGGTCCAGCAAAAGGCGAAGATCCCGAAAAGGTACGACGAGAACAAGAGATGTTGACGACAGCGGAGTTGAAGCAGCAAGTGGCAATGATAGAAGAGCAATGGCTCGAGGCATTGGGCAGTGCCATGCAGGGCAAGAAAGCACAAGTGAAACTGTTTCTCGAGAACATCGGGGGCTGGGATGAATCTATACAGGCGGGCGAATAGGCTATACAGCGTTTGAGCGATAGCGTTTGACTTGACCACGATATGATACCATTTGAGCAAGGAACTAGCGTTATTGATATATGGATATATGGCTAATGATGGAATGATATATATGGACGAATCCGACTCACTTGTCTGTACTTGTTGCTGTGTGCCCCTTCTTTGTAGCCATGTGCGCCATGCTTTGACGACAGGAAGCATTCGAAGCTTGAAGGCAATCGGAAAAAGGTGCCGTGGGACAGGGATCCTACCGGGGGAGTTGGTGGCGTTGTCTGGCTTGGCGAGCGGGAGATACTGAAGATCCTTTATCGGGACATTTCTTAGCATATTTTGGCATTCTCTTAATTCTCCTCGCCATTGGCAACATCACGTCGATCGGCACGTTGCCCACACCCGCTGTAACGTCCATCACTGATTTAGCACGACTGATTGACTCCTCCTCTGACGTATTTCTGGCCAGGATACAATGTACCTCATCGTCGATATACCTTCATCTGTACGACGTTCCTCCATCTACGACTAGTTAGGACCCATATAAACGCTATACGACTGTATCGCAATAGGTCAATGGCCCTTGACTGACCCAAAGTATGTATCCTAGACCACATGGTAGCCTGGTGGCCCAACGGGCGCTATGACGTTGATGGTTGGTGTTTGCGATGTTGCTTTTCAGATGACCTGAATATGCGGAATGACCCAAGATATACAAGAACGCCGCGACTTTCCTTGTCAAATCTTGTGTATCTCTTAATTCGTGTTCGCCTGGCCCAACTGCCGCGTCTTGTACTTCGTTAGCCAAGCTGCTGTACAACACATTTGCTGCCTCTAGGTCAGACAGTATTCTTCATCAAGCCTCGTCTGCACCATGGCGGATAACGAGAAAACCGTCCGTGAGAAGCAGTCTCACGAAAGTGAGCGCACAGCTACCAATGTCGAAGATGTGCGGCCTCGTAAGAAGTCCTTCGTCGACGTCGACATGGATAAGCTGAGCGCGGCTTTCGAGAACCCATTGAGCGGCGTTTCAAAAGCACAACTCCTGGAAGATGTTGAGACGTTCTGTCGGGAACACAATCTCATGGAACATATTGACGCTTTCCGTCGTGGTGCTCTCGTCGCCCAGCGACCAAGTGAAACTGATAGCATCGAGGAGTTAACACCTGAGGATCGAGATGTGCTGACCAGGGAGCGGACTCATCGCTGGTCTCAGCCTTTCGCACTGTACTGGCTTGTCATAATGTGCTCGCTTGCTGCAGCAGTACAAGGCATGGATGAGACTGTGAACAATGGCGCCCAAGCACTATACCTGAAGGAGCTAAACGTCACCACCGATCGATTCTCTCCTGACATGGTCGACAATCTCACTGGACTTATTGTTGGTGCACCGTACCGTAAGTCCCTTCCACCTTCTCTGGTGACTTGCTTTCAGACCAAGCTTCCCTCGAATCCCGCATACAGCGTATGTACCAGCAAGAACCTAACAGACCCTCTTAGTATGTTGTGCCGTCCTAGGTTGTTGGTTGACTGAGCCGTGCAACAAACTGGTCGGTCGTCGAGGCACCATTTTCATCTCATGTTTCATTGCTGCTGTGGCTTCAGTATGGGAGGGTGTTGCCAATTCGTGGGTCAATCTTTTCTTGGCTCGATTTGTTTTGGGTAGGTTGCTTTATATATCTGGTTGTGAAGGTGGCTAACCCGCTTAGGTCTCGGTATTGGTCCAAAATCTTCCACCGTGCCTGTCTATTCCGCTGAGTGTGCTCCCGCTCCAATCCGTGGCGCTCTAGTCATGATGTGGCAGATGTGGACTGCGTTTGGTACCGTGCCCTCTCTCTCCTGTCTCACTGCACATCGCTGACTGGGGCCAGGTATTATGCTTGGTAATATTATGGGCGTGGCATTCGGTGGATTAGCTCCCGATCTCGGATGGCGTCTCATGCTCGGAAGTACAGTCGTCCTCCCCCTAATCGTCTGTGCGCAGGTATACTTCTGCCCTGAAAGCCCAAGGTCAGTACAAAAAACAGCGACTAACCCTAATCCAACCCCTAAATCTAGCCCCAAATGCATGACAAGTTTTTTCCAGTCTGACAATGATTACTAGATGGTATATCCAGCACGGCAAACATGATAAGGCTTTCCGATCTTTCCAGCGCGTTAGATTCACCGATCTCCAAGCAGCACGTGATACCTATTACACATATGTCGGCGTGGAGCTGGAAAGAAAAGCCCATGAAGGCAAAGGCCTCTTCAGGCAATTCATCGAACTGTTTACCGTCCCCCGAAATCGTCGAGCAACGCTTGCTTCCTCGATTGTCATGTTTGGCCAGCAGTTCTGTGGGGTACGTGCTCTCTAATAAACCCCCAAAAGAGGAAGGATAGCTAACTGGGCTATACAGGTCAACGTTATCGCGTACTATAGCACCACAATATTCATCGAATCGGGCTATTCGACCACCTCCGCGCTGCTTGCATCCATGGGTACTGGCATTCTCAACTGGGTGTTTGCGCTTCCAGCAGTGTTTACAATCGACCGATGGGGCCGTCGAAATCTTCTGCTCTTTACTTTTCCGTTCCTAGCGATTTTCCTACTGTGGACGGGCTTCAGTTTCTGGTTCACCAATGACAAAGCAAAGGTCGGGATGGTGACAACGGGAATGTAAGTCGAGTCGCTTCTCTTCTCCCCAGCCTGTCATTTCGAGTTGCAGGAGCTGACAGCTGTTCTAGGTATCTGTTTGAGGTCTTCTATTCCCCTGGAGAAGGACCAGTTCCCTTTACTTACAGTGCCGAATGTCATTCGGTAGGTGGTCTTTCCCCTCAAACCCCGTATAGCAATAGCACGCCGTCTTGTCTCCCCTTTTTTTGTCCCCACTATCTCCCTACCTTCTGGTTAATAGTTATGCCGGCATGGGTCCTGACAATACCTACAGGTCCACGTCCGAGACGTCGGCATGTCGCTCGCAACGGCAATTACATGGTGCTTTAACTTTATCTTGAGCTTCACCTGGCCTCATCTTCTGCGAGCCTTCAAGCCCCAAGGCGCGTTTGGATGGTATGGTGCTTGGTGTATCATTCTGTGGTTCCTCATTCTTCTTTTCGTTCCAGAGACCAAGGTGCGTTCTGAAGCATTCAATTAACCTCGGCGGACTTTTTCTGACCTTCCCACAGGCTCTTACTCTCGAGGAATTGGACCAGGTCTTCAGTGTCAGCACTCGCAAGCACATGAGCTACCACATCAAGAACGCTGTCTGGCACTTCCGCGTGTGGGTGTTGAGACAAAAGCTGGAGCCCTTGCCGCCTTTCTATCGTCAGGCTGAGAAGTTGAATGAAGCGTGATAAATGAGGTCATGGAGGTATCGAGTAAATGGATATTGTCTGAGTAAAATCTTTGTCAATAATGACTGAGCCCAGGGAAGGCGGAAGGGCCACTCCGAGAAAACCCGACTGCAGCACGGCCTCGGGTTGATGAACCCCGAGCATATGATATGTACATGTATATGGGAGTATACTAAAATATTTTTCCATCTGTTGAGGCTTCTGGACCGCTTCCGAAGGGTTACTTTTCAGCAGGTACGAAAGGCAGAGTGAGCATCCCATAACTTAGATCTTCTTCCTAGCACTATCATACACAAGGCCATGGCAGTCGGTACACAGTGGCAGGAGTCCAGGCCAAGTTGGATAATCACGTGAGTGGCTCGGGAAGAGTCGGCGGAAAACATTCCTCGGCGAACTCGGTTGCATCAGCATCGATTCATGATATTTTTGCCCCTCCATTTTCTTGGTCTCCCCTCCGATTCCACCTGGAATTGTTTTCGAAATCCTTCGGAAGGCCAAAGGACGTCAATTGCGGAGAAGCCTCCCTCTCCGACTTGCTGCATCATCTCCCGAATCATCCAGTATTGTTGACAATGATGCTGTCCCATCTGCCACCACCACCCGAGATGGGGCAGCCGTAGCTTTTCTTAAAGAACCACCTTGCTCCCCAGTCCGGGCTTCTCGTCTTGAGTTCTTGTGTCTGTTTCATTTCAGTCTCATTGTCCCGTCAACCCTCTTGCCGCTACTGTTTCTCCAACGTCTCTGCTCGTTCCCACATCCGACGTCTTTCCATTCTACCGAGGCCACATACCCATCGCGTGCCCGTCATCATCCTTTGCACCGCTCCAAGCCCAGAACGCTCTTGAAGTGTATTGAAACCTGTACTATAGCAATAACCCAAGATGGCAGCCAACGGAGAGAGCAATGGCCACACTACTGGCACGGGCACGGAGAAGATCAACACAGACATTGTCACTCTTACCAGATTCCTGACAGAAGAGCAATCCAAGCACAAGGAAGCAACAGGTGATTTCACGTCAGTCTCCAAGTCGAGAAAAAACCTGTAACCGAGGACTACCAACAAGCTAACATTGGTGTAGGCTGCTATGTCACGCCCTCCAGTTCTCCTTCAAGTCCATCGCTTACTACATCCGACGAGCTACGCTAATCAACTTGACCGGCTTGGCCGGATCTGCGAACACGACCGGGGATGACCAGAAGAAGCTCGACGTGATTGGAAATGACCTCTTCATAGCTGCTATGCGAGGATCAGGAAAATGCAGAGCACTGGTATCAGAGGAAGAGGAGCAAGTCATATACTTTGATGAGAGCCCAGATGCGAGATACGTGGTCTGCTGTGATCCTATTGATGGCTCGAGTAACTTGGACGCCGGTGTCAGTGTGGGCACTATCTTTGGCATCATGAAGCTGCCGGACAGCGTTATTGGCAAAAAGCCAAGCCCAGAGGATCTCTTAATGCCGGGAACAGAACTGCTTGCTGCTGGGTAAGGAATGAGTGTTGTCGAGCATTTTGCGCAGCATTCTAACGCCCTGCAGATTTACCATGTACGGTGCTTCTGCCCAGCTGGTCATTACGATGAAGGGAGGTTCCGTCAACGGTTTCACAATGGTGAGTGCCAAAATGGCGATATTTTCGCGAAGCATCCACCACAAGTAAAGCGAGACTGACTCTTCCTACAGGACAACGCCCTAGGCGAATTCATCCTGACCCACCCGAACATGCGCATCCCCGTCAAGCGCGGCATCTACTCCGTCAACGAGGGCAACTCACTGTACTGGACCGACAAGACCAAAGCCTACTTCGAGTCGCTGAAATACCCGGCCAAGGAAGGTGGCAAGCCTTATAGCGCCCGGTACATCGGATCCATGGTCGCCGACGCCTACCGTACGCTGCTGTACGGTGGCATCTTCGCCTACCCGGCCGACAAGAAGTCTCCCAAAGGCAAACTCCGCATCTTATACGAGTGCGCGCCCATGGCCATGGTCATGGAGAACGCCGGCGGTATGGCCGTCAACAGCAATATGGAGAGGATGCTCGAGGTACGCCCTGAACATATCCATGACAGGAGCGGTATTTTCATGGGTAGTAAGGAAGAATTGGAGAAGGTGATCGAGGCGCACAAGTGAAAAGTTGAAATTTGAATCTTGCTGTTGACGAGTATGATGTCGGCGCGATCCTGGGCTCTTTTTTCTCTGTGCACGTTGTGGTGCGTTGCGGATACGTGTTGCGGGCAGTGTTGAACCAAATTTGTCAAGAGCGTCTTCTCGGATGATGATGTTTTGGACCTTCACCTTGTTTTTGACCATGGGGGAATTCTCGGTCAAACCGTTTAGTTAGCAATATGGTCAACGGAAGCATATCAAATTTGGGACCTGAAATCGAGCTATTCGTATCGCATTCCTCCTTCTTATCATGGGTTCTTGTCTCATTTTCGGCCGTGATCGATTCATCTTCATTTTTCATCGACTGTTTCTGCCACGAAACAAACACGTTATCCTGCACCCTCCAATTTGTGCCTCAACTCCTCCAGCGCCGCCACCACATCGTCTTCAATCCCGTCGCCTGTGCCCCCATTCGCAGAAGTCCCGCTGCCCTTGGCGCTAGAAAACCGCCCGTACCGTAAGTCGCTCAGTCCGCCCACCGTGTCCTCGCACGCGGTACGGAGTTTCTCAATCTCAACTTCCAAATCTGCGATTTCCGACTGCAGATCTGAACGTGCGGCGTCCATTGCCGCGAGCAGGGAGGTCGTCGAGTGATTGTGCTGCGACGTGCTCGGTGCGGTGGTCCCGCCTAGAGGCTTGTTCTCGTTCATGGCGGCGTCGAAGTGCAGTTCTCGCTGCTTGTCCAGTTCCTCCTCGTCGTGTTCGTGTTCGTTGTCGGAGGGGAGGTCGTCTGCACCGGCGCCACGTTTCCTCTTCCTCGACTTCTGCTGGTGCTGCTGCTGGTTCTCCTCCCGTCGTATTTGCCTACTCAGACGTGCTGTGAGCCCCACGCTGTGGCTGCATTCGTCTTCAATGCGCCGCCGGATATCGTCGACCGTGATGTCGCGCTGGAACTGCAGATCGCGGTACAGATGTGTGAGCTCCGTGCGGTGGGTTTGCTGTAGAGAAGCACTGCCGGAGGAAGATCGGGTGGATGATGTTGGGAGGAGTGAAAGGAAGGCTTTGTAGGGTAGGATGGTGGGCAAAGGGGACGGGTGGAGGAGGTAGGAGTGTAGGATTTGTGATTCTGTTGGAGGGTTAGGAGGCATGGTGATGGTTTGATGTTGTGTATTCGTTGGGAAGATAGGGTGTTGTTGAGGGACAGGATGTCTGTTCTGTCGTCTTTGAATCTACTAGATCCCCAATGCGATGCGATGCGCCTTGTTCTCTTTGATTCCTGCACAAGGAGGTCTCGTATAGCACTATCCCACTTCTTGCTTTTGACTTCTTCCTCGTCCTAGTTTGCTTCGCTTAGCCGTCGACTTGCTGTTATGGCGGGTCCTCTTGGCCCCGCGTGATAATGTGGGGACTGGTCTGCACAAAATAGATCAGTGCGTTCACTGCGGCGATGAACCGAATCCTCAGTAGTTGGATATACAGGCTGTGACCCGCTTTATACAGCCGATTTCCTGTTTTGGCGCTGGAGATCCGCTTTCGAAGGGTGTTTCTGACGACGCTTCCTGATGGGTCGTGGTGCCGATCACAGGTTCTGACTGCGCTGATGTCCTCCTTCGTTCTCTAGAGCCAATGAGATAGATACTGTTGTCGTCGTATTGATCGTGGCATGAATGCTTCTGGATAGAAAGTCTTAGCCTTTGAGTCGTCTCCGAAGACGAGTTTTGGCGACGGCGTCTTTGAGTCGCAGACAGCTGCTGCTAAGGTTGTCCACTGCCCCAAGACTTCGTACAAATTCACGGAAAAGATACTGGTCATTCTCTTGACCAAGTTGGAGGAATGCGATCCACTTGCAACATCAAGCACAGTTGTACCGGTCCAGGAATGGCCCTGTTGGTCCTTTGTCCAGGGCCTTGATTGCGCTGCCTCCTCTCAAAGAGCCTCTGGAGGGGTTTGGTCGGTACTTTCTCCAGACAAAGCTACCAAAGTCCAATGTCTCTGGGCTCTTCACAAGTATGCTATGTTGTTCACAACCTCCTTCTCTTCAATGGATCCTGTTTCAAACACAGAAATCGAAGGGGGGTTTAGGCGGAATAACCTCGGCCTGGAGGACGCGTTCTCGTCAGCCAATAAGCGACGACCTTGGCCCGCTAAGCGAATTCGGGCCAACTGCCTCATTCTGAGGCTCTTTCACAATCACAGAGATTCACCCTCATCGTTCCCTCCCTTCAACACATTCAGTCCAAACAACTCTCCTTGTCGTTGACCCAAACTGTCCTCTTTGGCTCTTGTAGTCTGACAGGACGCGTCAACGATCTTGCCCCATCCCGCTACTCTTCAGATTCGTTCCTCAGTGTTTCTCCCCATGTCTTGAAATCCCACAGATCGAGAAGTTTCCCTCACGCAAGGCCATGGCCCCTCAGTCCTCTGAGAGTAAATCGATTTATCAGAAAGACGAGAGAGTGCTGTGCTTCCACGGAGAGTTGCTGTACGAAGCAAAGATCACAGATTTGAGACGCACCGATTCCAAGGACCCCAAGTCGCCTCACGAGTACAAGGTTCACTACAAAGGCTGGAAAAACAGGTAACGCTCATCCCCAAGACCCTTCGCTGACGCTCGTTGTCCTTCTGGCATCATCGCAGTGGTTCTCTGAACCATTGGGAAAAATACCCCAAGTTTCCCTTACCTTGTTCAGTCAGGTTTCAGTGTGGCGTCAGTTTGAAGTGCGGACAGTACAGGTGTCCACAAATGTGTCCAGTGAACGTGCACATACATAAAATGCATAGATACTGCTTGCTGCGTGTCATGGCTTGAAAGATTGGCGTTGCTCTCTCATTTTGTCTTTGCGTGAAACTTGAGTCCTCAGTTGCTGACTTCATTCTCCATAGCTGGGACGACTGGGTCTCCCACGACCGTTTGCGAAAGTGGACCGACGAGAACCGTGAACTCGCTGCACAACTCCGTCGTGATCATTCCCAATCACAGAAGCCCCTCCCCAAGACCACCTCGAAGTCCCGACGCGGCCAAGGATCTGAGATCGGCTCAGGCAGAGGCTCAGAAGAGCGTACTTCGTCGGTCCCTGCCGCCGCTGGCAGAGGATCTAAACGTTCCAGGGATAACGATATTGAAAAGGTTAGTGGTGATTCCCCGTCCCACAACAAGAATTGATTATGGCTCCCCGTCGTCCAATTACTGTTGAACGTCTGCGTGAATTGGATAACGCATCTGCTGGCACATACCTTCATCCCTCTTGGACTCATTTGGGCGGACTTACCGGACCGACTGCAACTGCTGGAAACCAACCTGTGACAACTCCAACTGTTAGCAGCTTGACCCCAGAATTGGCTACTAGTGAACACGTCGAGATGAATCAACCTACCTCAGCCCAGGATACCCCATGTGATGATACCCCCGGTCGGGAACCCGTTTGTCAGAATAATACAAGCCGAGAAACCCAAGGTCAGAACAATGTTGCGCAGGATACCAAAGCCCAGGATGGAGAAAATGAAGCTCAAGGTCAAGAAACCCCAGTTTAGGATACTGTAGGTCGAAATTCCGTGAGCGAAGATGCCACAGGCCAGGACACCCCACGTCAAGGCACCCTGGATCATCATTTTCCAGATAAGGACACTCCGAGTCAAAACACCAGAAGTCGACGCAGCCGTGGGCAGAGTAGTTCAAGTCAAACTTCGACCGACAGTGAGGGCCGAAGTCCAGAAAATTTGCGGAGATATGTCTATGTCCCTCGAAGAGCCGCTATCAAGGCCGCTGATGCCATAGCAGTGGGATCGTCGCGACAACTTCTTGCAGTCACAGAAACTGCTGCAGTTGGCTCTAAGAAACGAAAAGTTTCTGGAAAGACTGCTGCCACCAGAAAATCTTCTGGGCGCTCCACTCGGGCTCAGGAAAAATCAAATGAGGTTGAAGATAATCCATCAGTGTCGCTGTCAGATCGAGAAGAAGTCAAAAAGCCGAGGAAAATTAGCCCACAGAGAAATAGACCCATGGGCAAGAGAGCTCCGCG
Organism: Cladophialophora exuberans; assembly: GCA_030068005.1. Classification (NCBI taxonomy): domain Eukaryota; kingdom Fungi; phylum Ascomycota; class Eurotiomycetes; order Chaetothyriales; family Herpotrichiellaceae; genus Cladophialophora; species Cladophialophora exuberans. The sequence continues at coordinate 228,597 of JANSVK010000037.1, forward strand.
AAAAAATGTTCCCAAAGGCACTCCAGGAGGTCGCGTCAACACTAGAGCGAAGAGAACCCTGCCGCACCCTGACACGCCAGATTTACGCCCATTATTTGTGACTTCAGACTCAGACAACGACACAATCCCAGACCCAGATATTGAGGACAGCCAAGATTCGACTCCCATTGTCATTCCTACTACAAACCTTGTCTCAGCAGGCAGATCTGCAAAACCCTTGTCCACCGCAAAGCCTTCTGCAAGAGAACAAGGCATCTCCTCTAGCGCAGGTGCAGCTATACCTACCACTGCCACTGCCTCTGCACGGCCAACAACAAAACGTCAAAACCCACCACCTACCTCAACCAATTCCACTAGAACAAACCTCAGAGCTACCCGTAGCGGAGCTAGGACAAATATGTCTCAACAACTCCCCATCCGTCCATGGAAGATCAAAGATACTACTAATTACACGGCTCAAGACATCGACAACATCCTTGCACAGGATCCTCCCAAAGATGACATAGAATACATCAGTCATACGTCTTTGGCACAAGAGCGGGAGATGAGGGCTAAATCTGGAGATCCCAACTTCAAGATCTACCACAAGCCGTTGATTGGAGGTACCACCGTGGACGAGCAGCGACTCATTGACGAAGAGATTGCTCTCCATGGCCCTGGCTACGTGTTACAATCTGTTGGAGGCACGCGCCGAATTCCCCGACAGTACGAGATACTTCCAGACGACATTGAATTGGAGCGGAATGGTAGAAAAATCTTGGTTGCAGCCGCCGGTGCTCCGGTCGACGCTTTTGAGGTCGACCCTCCAGGGTCAAACACTCCACATGATGCTCTCAAATTCCCCAACCGCTTGGTCGAGAGAGTCAATCGCGATGGCAAGAAATTTCCAGAGGAATGGGATGAAGAATCAATCAAGCTGATCCCTAATTCCTGCTTTGAGGACATCCGCAGAGATCTTATCGCTACCTTGCCGTACCGCCTATTGTGGAATCGCCCATCGAAGATCCTGAAGAAGCTTCCAGATTCTGCTCCATTCTGGGATGAGTGGGAGAAAGAAGACGGGGAGAAGATCATCAATGCCTTCATCGCTAAAGTCAAGCATGAAAAAGCAGGAGGCGCATCTCATAACTTCCTTGCAGAAGCCTACGAACCTGCTAGTGCCAGTGCCGCGGCCCCACAATCGACCGAAACACGCATCTTCCATCCACCTACCGATTTCCCTTATCACGGTTGCAAAACCTGCGCCAAATATGGAATTGAATGCGACGGTCTCAAGCCGACTTGCAAGGAGTGCATTGTGAGAGGTCGTCAATGCAATTACACCGAGTTCTTCAAGACCCATGACGGGCTCAAACACAACATTCCGGAAAGCTACATGCGCTCTGGCAGTCGCTATGACTTGGTGAATGGCCCAGGAAATTACGACTCTAGAGCCAGCTTGCGAGAGAAAGACATTGTCAAGGATTGTTCCTCTGAAGTCCAAACCTTATTGCAAGACGCAGCCTTCGCCAAGGCTTATGAAAAGGCCATCGTCAATGCCAGTCGCTTTCCTCCTGAGATGCAAGGCTTGGCACTCCTGGCAGAAGCAGCGGAACTGGTTGGCCCATTGCCGGAGAAAACCACGGAACAAACTGACCCGGACTGGAATCGTGACCTTCAATTCAGAGCTGGCTCTAATATGAGAACTTCATCCTCCCTCAACCTGGACAAATTCCCCCTTCCAACCCCGGATTTTGACCCCTTTGACATTGAGATTGAGGCTGATGGAGCCCTTACTTACATGATCATGACTTCACAGGAAGAATCGTTCTACGCGCGCCCATCGATCCGCATCAATGTCCCCGATCACCTGAAGAATCTCCTCGTCGACGATTGGGAGAATGTCACCAAGTCGCTCCTCCTCGTTCCCTTGCCCAGCCAAGCCCCCGCGAACTACATTATCGACGATTATTTCAATGAAGAGAAGATGAATCGACGATTGGGATCCCCCGAGGCAGACATCTTGGAAGAGTTCTGTGCAGGTCTGAAGATGTATTTTGAGAAGGCAGTCGGAAAGATCTTGCTGTATCGCTTCGAGCGCAGTCAGTTGGCTGAGGTAAGTTCAAGTCTTCCCAACTGTCTCACTTACATGTCGAGGTATTAACTTCAGCCTCTTCTCTCTGCAGGTCCGCAAGCTTTGGGAATCTGGAAAATACAAAGAATGGGATGGCAAGGGTCCAGGAGATTGCTATGGTGCTGAACACTTGACTCGGATGATTGTCAACCTGCCCGAGATGGTTGCTCAGACCAATATGGATGCTGAGTCGGTGGCCCGTTTGAAGACCGAGTTAAGCAAGTTCTCGACCTGGTTGTCACGCAACAGTGCCAAATTCTTTTGCGCCAAATATGAGAAGCCCTCGGCGGAGTATCTCGAGAATGCACGCTAGGGTCGTGAGCAAACTGTGCAGAACTCAGCCGGTACTCTCTCCGAAAAGGCAGCTGGCAAACGCAAGGCGTAACCAGATACCCGAGAAGAGAACGTGATTTTCAGATGGAGCAAGAGCGTGTGAGAGAATTTCGGAACATGGAATCGTGGAGAGCTTTCGTTGCAGCTGGGTCATTGAGGTGATTACACTACGATGCTGAGTGGTCCGAGCAAGTTTCATCGACTCAACCAACACACATGGACCGCTCACCAGCATGCAACACACTTGTATTGAATACTTTTCACTGGATGAAGACAATTGGAAGCTTAAAGAGCTTAGGACCCCGACTTGGAAGCTGAGCAAGAAGCTGCCACCAGTTGGCTAGCCGGCCTCAACAACATGTCACACACACACACGGAAACAACAGGCACCGAGGAACAAGAGGGACAGGTTGCGCTGAGGTAGCTAGATGCAGAAGAGCTGAATGGAAACAAATCCTGTGCCCCATTTCGCCCCGAGCGTTTCTCTCCCACTAGTTTATTTTGAGGCTCTTTTGACAGTGGTGGTGTGTAGTACTAGTAGTGGTGTTCAACTGCTGATCCACGGTCTTGGCACTCGCGGTGTGAAACTTCTAGATTCTCTCCAATTCTCTCCAATTCTGTTTCGGCGACGGGTACCACTCATTCAGATTCTTCTCTACACAATTTGTAAACTTTTGAACCCCCTATCGTGCCTGGAAAGTCCATGAGATCTGACTCAAGCTCTGCTCAAAGGTATGTGCACAGGTCCCTAGGTGGAAATTCTACCTGCCCTATCATGATGAGACTCCAGCTGGCACCAGTCTGAGAAGACTTGTACTCTTTGCATGCGGATCAGCTTTTCAAGGCTTCAAGCCTACAACCTGAAAATTCCAATTCCATACGCATTTTGTTCTTGATGATCTGTGTGTGGCTCTATTCTAATCTGAGAAATACCAGGACCCTTCTTCCTCTGACACACTCCTCACGGCATACCTAGCCCAATATGGTCCTCCACAACCCGAACAACTGGCACTGGGTCAACAAAGATGCCAGCCCCTGGGCCAAAGAATACTTAGACACCCAAATTAAAAAGGTGACGGCCGAGGAGAATGGCGTGTCAGCAAAAATTACAAAACTGGTGTCGATGGACGGAGACGTGGACGTGAGCCAACGAAAAGGCAAAGTCATCACAATCTTCGACGTCTCTCTACAACTCGAATATGAAGGTATGGTGCTTCCTGGTTAGGCACTTTGAAGAGATGGCTTATACAGTACACAGGCAAAACAGAAGATGGGACTGATGTTAGCGGAAGCATCAGAATACCGGAATGTGCCTACGACACAGAGCCTGATGACTTTGTGGTACGTGCCCTGCCCGAACGTACTTTAAGGGCTCGCTAATGTTTTCGCAGTTCGAAATCGACATTTATTCCGAGAAGAAGGAAAAACAGCCGGTTAAAGACCTCGTGAGATCAAAACTCGTCCCTGAACTTCGACAAGTACTGTCCTCCTTAGGACCAGCCTTGATCGAAGAGCATGGAAAAGACCTTCAACATGCACCGGGATCAAATCCTTCAAGTGGCTTTGCGACACCTACGTGGCATCCCGAGAAGGAACGCAAACCAATGTCTCCAGCACCTGTCTCAACATCCACAACGGGCAAGTCCTCTGTCAACACCACGACGGTTACAGCCACCGACGAATTCCGCACAACTGCCGAGGAGATGTATCAGACCTTCACTGACCCTCAGCGCCTAGCTGCATTCACACGCGCCCCTCCGCGAGTATTTGAAGGAGCCAAAGTGGGTGGCAAGTTCGCCATCTTTGACGGCAATGTATCCGGAGAGTTTGTCGAACTTGAGCCGCCCAAGAAACTCATTCAGAAATGGAGGTTAGCGCAATGGCCTGATGGTCATATGAGTACACAAGAGATCTTTTTCGACCAGAACGACGTCGATCGGGTGACGAACATGCGCGTTACTTGGACCGGTGTTCCTGTTGGGCAAGAGGAAGTGGTGCAGAGGAATTGGGAAGGCTACTATGTCCGCAGTATCAAGCAAACATTTGGGTAAGTTTCGCAAATCTGGCTGCGGGATGTTTGTTGACATGAAAGCAGCTTCGGAACCATTCTTTGAGCTGCTGACCAACTTTTTTGAACACCTGCATCTCGAAGCGCAAGGCGATCGGAGTGATGGACAGGATACCAAATTCATCTTCTGGGGTACCTGGCATGAATTATAAATTTCAGAACGCCTTTGGAGCCGACAGGCAAAAGCCAAGATGATGAGTCTCTGCAAGCATGAGAATTAAATGATTTTAATGACCATTCACCGAGTAAGATTTTACAATGTCTGATGCGCTCAACTTCCTCATCTTCTCCCTGCCAGGTCCCTTTGCAAGAAAAGCCGAGTGATGCAAGGAACAGGGATGTTGCCCTCTTGCGTTCGCTCATTGCAGCATCTTCCACGACCCTGGAGGCCCCTGCCTGATGCCCTTACGTCATCGCCTTTCCAACATTTCAACCATTCCCTTAAAGTCGGACTTGCACCGCCACACTTTGACTTCTGCCCTCCTGCTCCTTGTCTCTCATTGCGGATTCACGGCTTTCTCGCTTATTGAGATCGTCAAAGTTCGCTTATCTGTGATCTCCTGTGCTCGGTCATATGTACCAAGCTTGAGTCGCAGCCATTGGGGCCTTAGCTTGAACCTGAGTCGTCTTTAGGCGCATCTTATAATTGCTAGCCATCATGGCCGAGCAGAACGGGCCACAGGCGCCCAACAAGGAGAAATCCAACAATGATGAAACAGATCTCACCACGATACTTAACCAAAGCCAACGTGCCGACCTTACCATTTTGGTCGCGAACGCCACTGAGTCAATGCGAAAGCTCATTCTCGACAATTTCGACTCAACGGCGGGCCTGGACAAGACTCTCTTACGAGTAGGGATGAGCGAAGACGAGAAAATGATGGTGGCAGACCCTGCGAACGCTGATGTCGCGGCTTATGATCGAGAACGGAAGCTCAAGGCTGACATCGAGAAAGACCTCGCGACGCTCAAGATGAAGAATTTGAAGAAAAACTCTCTGAAGGCTTTCGATGAGTGGCGAGAGCAAGTCATCATGCGCGTGGGAGAAGTCGTAAACTCAGACAAGACAGTTCAGGAGCAGATCCAAAAGGGTGGGAAGGCCAACAAAGCAAAACCCCAGGCTCCAAACACTTCTGGCAAGGTCATGGAGGCTGGTAACCGGGCAGTCAACCTGAAATTCAAAGACCTGTTCCCACCAACCAAGACGCCTTTGACCAAGATGGCCATGAACGAGAGGACGTTGATCCTTCACTCGATCCTCCTACTGCTTTTGTCATTAGAGCGCTACAACGCGTATTCTCGTGTCCTTCTGCTCAATTTGACTTCGTCACTGAAACTTCCTATCAAGACCTTTGAGCAAGATGAGTACACAACCGCCAAGGGACTTCTGGAGGCGGCGAAAGAGATGACAGCTGATGAGGAGATCAAGAAAAAAATCCAGGAGAACGCAGAGACGAGAAAAAGCAGGGTTCGATATGCCACTGTAGCCGGGGCCGCTATTCTTGGTGTCGCCGGAGGCATGGCTGCCCCTCTGGTTGCTTCAGGAGTCGGTTCAGTCATGGGCGGTCTGGGTTTAGGTGCAACATCTGCGGCTGGCTACCTCGGCTCCGTTGCGGGGAGCACGGTCGTGGTGGGGAGCTTGTTTGGTGCGTACGGTGGTCGCATGACTGGCCAGATGATGGATTCATATGCACGAGAGGTCGAGGACTTCCAATTTCTCCCCGTCCATGGGAGCAGCACCAAAAAGACGAGCGAAGACGGGACAAAAGGAGCCCAAGAAGCAAGCGAACACGACCACAAACTACGCGTCACGATTGGCATATCAGGATGGTTGACGGAAAAAGACGAAGTGGTCAAGCCCTGGCGTTCTCTAGGTACAGGCGCAGAAGTATTCGCACTGAAATATGAACTCGAAGCGTTGCTGAACCTCGGAAATGCAATGAATGGCGTGGTTCAATCGGCCGCTTGGGGTTATGCGCAAAAAGAAATGATTGCGCAGACCATTTTTGCGGATCTCGCCGCAGCAATGTGGCCGATGGCATTGATGAAGGTGGCCAGAGTCATCGACAACCCTTTCAGTGTCGCCAAGAGCCGAGCCGACAAAGCTGGAGAAGTCCTGGCTGATGCTTTGGTGAATCGCGCGCAGGGTGAACGCCCAGTCACTTTGATTGGGTACTCTCTCGGAGCTCGAGTCATCTACACGTGCCTCATGAGTCTTGCAAAGAGAAAGGAGTTCGGCCTGGTGGAAAATGCAGTTCTCATTGGATCTCCAACACCGAGCGACACAAGTGACTGGAGAGTACTTCGCAGCGCTGTGGCAGGAAGACTTGTGAATGTCTATTCCGTGAATGATTATGTTCTCGGATTCATGTATCGCACTTCTGCCATTCAATACGGCGTCGCTGGATTGCAGAAAGTGGAAGGCTTGAACTCAGTGGAGAACTTTGACGTATCAGAAGATGTGAGCAGTCATCAGCGCTACCGATATCTCATTGGGGCAATTTTGAAAAAGATCGGCTTCGAGGACATCGACATGGCCGCCGTCGAGCTTGAACAAAAAGAGCTCGTCAAGATGGAGGAAGAAGAGAAGAGACAGTCCAAAGCCTCACAGAAGAAGTGGTTGATGAGGCGCGAGTCTAACGGTGGCAAAGTGGACGAAGCCGCCGAGGGTGAAGCGGAAGCCAACGAATTGGAGAAGAAAATTCAAGATCAGACGAAGAAGAGTTTGATGACACGGGCGGTCGAGTATTTCTACATGCCCAGTGTGCCGAGTGCGAAAGATGCCCAGAAGATCGCTGGAAATCTGCAGAAAGCTGGAAAGGATCCTAGTCAGATCGACAATGCGGCAAACCAGACTGCACAGGACACGCAGGCTTCAGCTAAGAGTTATGCCACCTACATCTACAAGCAGCTGCCCAGTATGCCGTACATCAATCGGTCCGCTCCGACGAGCACGGTACAGAAAGCCGCCCCAGTTGACCCGACTAAGACTTCACAGGCCACGAAGGCAGTCGGTGGAGTAAAAGGCCAAGCGCAAAATTATGTTCAACAGGCTTCGCAATATTTCCCATCTCTACCCACGATGCCGTCCATTTCAAGCGGTGGTAAAGATAAGGGAAAGAAGACGCCGGCGTCCCAGAAGCCAACGGATACTGCTACCAAAGCAGCCGACGCGACAACGTCTGCCGCAAAGGGTACGGCGGACACTGTTTCCAACGTCGTCACGCCGACCGTCAAGAACACGCTAAACCCAAAGGACAACCCTGCTGTCAAGTCCACAAAGCGTGCTGCTGACAGGGCGCCCATCATTCACCAAGCTAAAGATCGGACGCCTGCACCAGTGAAAGAAAAAGCCGGGGAAGTTTCGGCCGCGGCAGGAACCACCGTGCAGAATACAACTCAGACCGTACAGGAGCAATTGGACACGACGACCGGCAAAGCTGGAGATGCTGGGAAGGCGGCAGGAGCAGGTGCGCAGACTGCTGCAGGAGGCGCTCAAAATGCCGTCAAGACAGGCCAGAGCTACACCGCAAGAGCAGCGTCCTACTTACCCAGCATGCCGAAATTGGGATTTGGGAGTGGTCCGAAGAAGGTCCCCCCGCCAAAACTCGATAAGAAATCGTCAGAATCGAAGAAAGAGGTTCCAAAAGAAGCAACAAACACAAGACCAAAGTTAGAGAAAGTCCCGTCGGGTGTCAAGTCACCACCCTCAGTACCGAAGCTCGAGCGTCTTCCCTCAGGCGTCAAGTCGCCACCTACGAAACTCGAGCGATTACCCTCAGGCATGAAGTCACCGCCAGCAAAACTCGAGCGACTGCCGTCCGGTGTAAAATCACCACCTGCCAAGCTTGAGCGTCTGCCTTCAGGTGTGAAATCGCCGCCAGCGAAGCTCAACAGGACGCCTTCGGGCATGCGATCGCCGCCAACCTCTGTCCCCACGCCGACACTGGTGCAGCGCGTGAGCAGCGGCATCAGGTCGCCGCCGAAGCTCGGGCCTCGAAGGACGTCGAGTCAGCAGCAGCAAGGTCAGCCACCGCCGCCAGCTGCGATCGATGAGAGATTGGCGAGTATCAAATCTGGTGGAAGCGAGAAGATCGCAGCCTCGGGACCCACGCCGTCCGTACCGGGCGCGGGTGTTGCGAAGGTTGTCGCATCGTCGGCGACTGATGTGGCGGGAAAGGCAGGCGAGGCGGGAATGGGCGCGGCGAAGAAAGGAGGTGGGTATCTTTCGGGCATGGGGAGGACGGTTGGGCTCGGTCGGTGATAATGTGGAGGATACAAACAGCAATCAGGTGGGATCATGCAGTCCGAGAGCATCGCCCAAAATATCCGGACTGGTTTTAATTGTTTTGTGGAAGGAGCGTGAGGGAAAGCGGGAAAAAGCGACTTGATTGTTCTTGGTTTTTGTTTTGGGAATGCTCTCATCCTGCGAGGTATAGGTCGACTCGTATGGTATAGCTTGGTGCGTTGACTGAGGTGGAAATCCGCAGGAGCCCACGGTATCACACAATATCATGCCAGTGCGTCCGGTCACGGCTCCTCTTTGCTTTTCCCCGTGTCCTCTTCGGGGCCGTTGCCACGGTGGTGTGCGACCATGGTCGCGTCCTTCCACCGAAGAGGTCGAACAGAGAATTCTAAAACCGCACTTCACGTGTCATAGCCACGTCCCGACCACAGCGTGATGACAAGCATCCCGATCGGGCTACAGGATCTCATTTGGTTAAGGTACTTAAGCGTCCTTGAGGCTGTGACGCACGTTACAGCGCGATACCGCTCCATTATCCGCCGTAGCCAAGCCGGCAGCCAAACACTTAGTGAGTGCCTGGCGCAATATACATGGATGGCCAAGAATGGCGAGATTTGCTGCGACTAGATTAGCATCCCCAGCCGAGTACTGCAACAGGTATTTTTCCATTGCAAAAAGTCCCCATGGATGTCACAACGAGGGTTTTTAGCCCGCTGCCAAGGCCACGGGGCGCGGCCGACACATCAATCTAGATCCAGTGCCAAGGAATCTAACGATCCCAAGTCAGCGCGGGCCGGAGGCTTTATCAAGCTTGACTCGGCCCACGTCTGGCAATTCCGCTGGTGACGATGTCTCGCGCCCCCAACCGCGAGCGCACGACGGTCTGGAACTGAGTGTTATGGAGACAGCAACTGACCACGGAACCCAAATCGGGTTGAATCTAGGGCTTACCTAGACCATCATCTGCTATTTCTGCTAAGGAAAGCTTTTATATTTGGTAGACAGGGTGCTACCTGGTGTGGAAATACCTCGTCGTTCTTCAGGTGGATCGCTATCATGATTTGTCTATCTCCCCTTATCTTGACCACTCCGCCGCCCCAATATAGACCTCGCTTCGGGCTTCAGCTACAGTCTGCTAAGCTTGAGCCTCTTTGGCTTATTGCTGATGCTTGTCGGGTCTTAGTATAAGTTTCTATACTACATACGTGCTGGCACCTAAGTGGCCAACAGACAAAACTTCCCGGTGTGGGTGTATAAGATGGGCGCGAAACCTCTGGAGCTTTGGTCTTGGGCGTGGAAACCCAAGAGATACAGGAAGTCTTCAAGTTGACCAAGTCAACAATTCCATTTCTTTTTGGGCACAAAAGCACTCCTTCTCCTCAACTTGATCACTTTTCGAAATCCAGGCAAGCATGGACCGTCTCTCTCCATTCGCGTACGAACCGATGCGTCACGAACGAGCGCCCGAGCAAGTGCCGGAGCCCTACGATCCGGAGAAGCCTCTTGTCCCTGAAGCCGAAAAGCCCAACACAGCTGCGCGGAGACAGTTCAGCGACCCTCACCGCTTGAAGAGCCGAGCCGCACCACACTATGTGCGCATCACGCTCCGGGCCATCGCCCTCATCTTTGCAATCACCATCCTGGCCATGCAGCTCCACTCGCTCATCGTCTGGTTCAACACCCGAAAGGACACATCGCTAACTACGAGGGGAGGAATGACGATGAAAGTATGGGCAATCCTTGACTCCTGGCCGACCTGGGTGACTCTGGGCGTGAGTGTCTTTTCAACGGCGATTCACATCTTCGCCCTCGGATCCCTATGCTCTTTTGTACGTCTTTCGCCGTCCTCCACAATCCACATGGTACTGCGTACATTTTCACTAACCGGGTGCGTCTTTTTCTCCTTTCAAATCACAGTGTCGCAGCATGCGTGAGAGTCTATGGCACATCTGGAGTGTCTACCTGACCTCGGCTTTGCTTGTTGCCGCATGGATCACAGCTCTTGTGTATTTCAAAGTGGTCGACTCCCAAGGCGACAAGAAGAGCAACTGGGACATCTGGTCCTGGAGTTGTAATCAAAAGGACGAACACATTACCAGTCACCACGGACGGATACCTTTCAAAGCTCTGTGTGTGGAAAATGTAAGCCGACAAATACTTTTTTCTTCTGGTGGGACGGAGTTTCAGTGTCTTCTCCGCTAACGAATCGACTTCTGAAACCTTAGACATATACCTTCTATGCTTCCGTGGTTGTGGTCATCGTGGAGATTATCGGCCTCCTTCTATTCGTGCTCAGGCAACGGGGTGTCAAGGTCGACTCAGCGTACAGCAAAATCCGAGCTATTCGAACAGGATACCGGATATTCTAGTGACCAAGTTCGTGCTCTGCCGCCGATTTTGTCTCCAAATTCCATTGTCTAAGTTTGCTTGCTTGTCCGCCGCTTGTGAGCGGGAAAATATAGGCAGAGTCCGAGAATGGGATGGAAAGTATGTAGACGCAGGTCATAAGAGCTGTTGCCTATCGCTTCAGAGAGGACAAGGAATTTAGAAGCTGAGGTCACCTGCTATGCATGTAACTGGCGGCTGGCACAGAAGGGGCCGTTCGGATTTCACAATTCTCATGGCGGTGTATTGCACATTTTAGTTTTGTGTTGCTGCAGTATCAAAGACGTCTTGCTGCTTGATCTGGGTCCTCGGAAGTCGCAGGCGGCCGCCTGATCCATTCCGTTCCCTGAATATACACTCTAGGATGTAGATCAAGACTCCGAGAGATCATTGGTACAGCTTTGGGAAATGCCACCGTTGCTCTTGAGTCTTGTTGTTGACATTGCTGGTGATATACTACATGGTAGTATATGGAATTCCTATGCGAACAGTGCCCACGGACAGCTCGAGTGAAGCTTTAGTCGCCTTTTTTGGAAGCACGAGCATGCAGGTACAGCAATTTCGATGTACGCAATTTAGAGCAAGGGAGGTTGGGTTCGGATCAGATTCTTACAGAATGTAATTATGATATAAGGTACGCTAAAAGCATTTGGTCATTCCTCTTGGTCTACATAGAACGCCGCCAAAAGTGCCACACATGATCATCCTTACTTGTTGTCAAACCACACAATAGGTACCTGTTTAGGCTCAGCATTCTATACGGTCGCCAGTCTCACAGGCATCACCCACGTCGCATGCTTCTTAGTCGAAAAGTTCTCCATTCCAAGCGCACAATCTCCAGCATGGTGAGCGTCCAATTCAGAAACCTTCAGTCAGGCCTTTACATCCAATCGTGAAGGCTGGGGCGGCGAAACCTCCCACTCCGGGGATCGCTTCCAGGGAACTCTCGGTAATCGTGCCGAGAATGCCTTCACAGTCGAAGCCGCCGCTGCTGTTATCACTGACGGAAATGCTTATTGACATCTCTGCCAGGTTAGTGTCTTCCAGGGCAGTCCCTTGCGGTCCTCCGATGACAACCTGGGCGAATGACACAACGTTGACGAGGCTATCTCCGTTGTTGCTGAATGTATTTGGGTCGTTGATCACCGTCGTGCCCTGTTTGAACACTGTCTGTAGGATATTTCTCATGTAGTCGCGCTGGCTTGCGTTGTCGAAATTCCCCGAGACGCTGACGGACATGGTTTTACTTTTGTCACAGCCCACAAGAAAGGTGCACGTGGCAACATCGAAGTTGACAGTGCCAGGCGTGTTTGGATCGCATCCGTTGTCGGTGCAAGCCTTGGCGACGGCGTTGGCGACGACGATGTCCATACCCTGCGGCCCATCAAACGTCCCTTGTGATCCAAGGATGCTGGTCTGCCCGATGGTGACCTGGGCCTGCGAAAACGCGAAGGGATTATCGAACAGGGCCTGTGCGAAGCAGATGACGCCAGCACCAATCACAGCCTCGCACGTCACAAATCCTGACGCGGCGCCGATCGTCTGCAGGAAATTTTGGCATGCGCTATCGGAGTAGAGGTTACAGACAAAGCCTTGGTCGATTGTGGCATATTTCACCGACTGGAATTGACCGCCCGTGATGCAGCCGCTGCTTTCGAATTGGTTGGCTGGATTCGGCTGGACGTTGACAAGGGCGGTGCCGCCACTGAGCCCGCAATTGCCATCGGAGAAGGGTTGGAGTAAATTGTCTGCAGAGGCGATGCTGATGAGGTAGAGAAAGGAGATCATAGTCTTCAAGTCGATCATGGTTGCGTACGACATCATGTTTGATTTTGAAGAGAGAGGCAGGGATTGCAGCGAAACTGTGGTGTTCGAGCACCCCTGAAGTGTACAGTGGCAGCGTTCTCTCCATAGATAGTGATTATATAGTAGGTTTCGTATAGTAGTACTCGACTGCAAAGAGCTTAATTGAAGCTCCGACGTTGTCCATGGCAAGTAAGATTCTTTAATTTGACATTGCCGCAGCCTTGGATCTGGGGGCGATATAGACCGAAAAAAGCAAGGCTTTATCAATCGGCGACCGGGGTGTCTTACATGGCGAGGCTCCACACACTTCCGTAAAGAGTAATATTTCTAGGTGGTTGCTAAGTGATTTGATATAGCAGGCCGGGTTCGAGTAAGATAGTTAGTAGAAAACGCCTTCTCGCGCTAGCCGCTTACAAGGTTCCGCCGAAAACATACCAATAGACAGGCATCCTTGGAATAGTGCTGGTACTAGTCGCAAGTCTGAGGGTTAAGGAGCCTAGATGGCGCCCAGCCTAGTATTCAAGTGAGCATCGCCATAACAGGTTGTTGCCTTTGTCGGCAAGGGCGCGCACCTAAACTTAGCCCCTAAGCTTTGGCATCCGCTTTGAATGCGTCTTGATGGATATTCCTTTTCGAGTCTCTACCAGGCAGAGTGAAGGAAGCGGTCGATTGTCTCGGGAATATATAGATATATGGGGCGGAGCATAACACAATACAGCGCAATACTTGCTAGCTGTTATTTTCCGTCCTCGGCTCGTGTGGTGATCCTAGCTCTCACATTCTTCTGCTATAACGACATTGGTAATTGAAGAGATTGGCCGATAGTGCCTTTTTTATGTGATCATCAAAGGCTACTGAGTGTTCAACGACTTCAAAGTCAATCATGAGGGTAGCATTCACGATCGACACACCAACGAAAGTCATGGTTGCCTTGTATGAGCAGGCAATTCGTTGCGCTCGCTCCTCGAAGCGGCCGAAGACGCATCGAGCAAGGAGGCTGATGTTGACTGGTGGGCACGAGGTGATCCAGGTTGCCCAGTTTGATCTGAGTCGAATTGCAGGAAGAAGAGAGTCAGCCAACCGTGCAGCAATACTTCGAGTGCTTCTGCGACGCAAGCAAACATACTTTGTCGGCGAAGATGCTGGTGATACATCCACCCGCAGATGGAGATGACAATTGTAGCGATAAGTTGCAGTATCGCTATAATGTCGCCAGGTTGAAGGTTGCCGTTCTCGATAATGACGACTTTGCAAACGGCAGCGGATATGTTTTCCGCGCTGGAGTTGGACATCGCCAAAAAAAAAATAGTCATGTGACAACAAACGTTCCTAATACTGCAGAAAAACTAATATGAGATATCACTGATGGATAGACTTGAGGCAGCTAGTCTGGCTTTCAGACTGACATCAACAGATTTCTTGTCTGGATAGATGTCATGGTGAAGTTAATTGAATGATCGAAGAGGTCAAGACAGCCAGAGAATCTGAAAGGAAGATATAGGTCTCTTGTTCATTTCTTGCGCACAGAATCGGCGAAGCTTGCAGAGCCTCAAGAAGAGCCTCAAGAAGAGCCTCATAACAGAAGACTTGAGATACGTCCATGACGGTCTTCCTGTGTACATGGCGGCGGAGTTGAGGGAGAGAAATACACACAGATACTCAGCTAATGACATAATTAGGTTCCCGGTAGGTATCTGGCTGGTGAGGCTCTACCATGGATATGTGACTACCTGAGGCACTCGAACTCTCAAGCTCCCTCCCGAGTGTCAGTTTCCCCTCCTCCC